>JAVTVY010013622.1:0-54050 GCA_036873755.1 Hanleya hanleyi
TGCAAACCCAACACATACCCACACCCACTCAAATATGCACACTGAAATACGTTTAAATTTAATATTTTGGTGTAGGATTTATGTATAATTGGTATAGATAACAAAGAGTTCATAGAACATAAATTGCTGAAATGTTAAGAGAAACCTGTTATATTAAAATAATATGGCGTTGACGAACGATGGGCGACACTGATATTTGAAAAGAAACAAGGGGAGTAAGGGGAGTTGTTCCGACGAAAGTATGCGCGCCTGTTCTTCTGACGGCGCACCTAAGAATGTTGCTATTTTCCAAGCTAACCCAGCAGGGATCGCATTCGTGGTCCACGATAAAAGAGCCTGGAACAAGGGAATATTTGTTTTTGCGTTTTATGCGTACTGTTCTGAGACTAAATTCGAATGGATTTGTACAGCGTAGACAAAGACTTGTTCTCTAATTTCAGACAAACACTCAGTCGACTAAAATTGCGCGCAGGAAATATGTGAGTGAATCGGCTTGCCACTATATCTCGAGGTTTTTCCACACGATTTATATATAATCTGATTAATCTAGAACTCTGTTCCCGGTATGTGCCCTCCCTGACCCACCGAAATAGTTCAAGAGCACGCACATCGTTATTTTTTCCAATGTACCAGAACACGAACCACTCATATTAGATATATGCTGTGTTCCATGACGACCAAGAATACTCAAAAATTAAGTTTCTATTTCACGTGGTTCGGCCGCCGTCTTTGATTTTGTGGACAAGCTCAACAGATATTCAAACTGTTATGAATGTGCAACAGTGAGAGGTGCGGACCTGGCGGAGTTATTGCGTGGTGTTTCCAAGAAGGAGCTCTTATATGAGTAATTTTGCCCCACTCCCGGATACAAATACACATATAGAACCGTTTTTGCTTCATCAGCCACGACTATTGATGTTTCTGACCACTTGTTCGTGTTCGTTCCCCTCGCCTTCCCTGCCTTTTGCAAACCCAACACATATCCACACCCACTCACATATGCACACATAAATACACAGTTTAAATTTAATATGTAATGTAGCATTGATATTTTGTTGGTACAGACAACACAGAGTTCATAGAGCATATAGTTCTGAAATGTTAAGAGAAACCTGTTATATTAAAATAGCATGGCGTTGACGGACGATGGACGACACTGTTATTTGAAAAGAAACAAGGGGAGTAACTTTGTTGTTCAGACGGAAGTACGCGCGCCTGCTGTTCTGACCGCATACGTAAGAATTGTGCTATTTTCCAAGCAAACTCAGCAGGGATCGAATTCGTGGTCCACGGTAAAAGTGCCTGGAACAAGTGAATATTTGCTTTGGAGAATAAATACGAATGGATTTGTACATCGTAGACAAATATTTGTTCTCTAATTTCAGACAAACACTCAGTCGATTAAGTTGCGCGCCAGAATAAATGAGTGAATCGGCCTGGGATTATATCTCGTGGTTGTTTCACACTATTTAGATATAATCTGATTGATCTCGAACTCTGTTTCCGTTATGTGCTCTCCCTGACCCACCCCACTCACCCGCTCCACACACTCCACACACATGGCCTTGCGAATTTTTCAAGAGCACAGATATACGCACATCTTTATTTTTTCCAATATTCCAGTACACGAACCACTCATACTTGATATATGGTATGTACCATGTCGACCAAGATTACTCAAAAATGAAGCTTCTAGTTCACGTGGTTCGGCCGCATTCTTGAATTTTGAAAAAGACTCAACAAGAATTAAAACGAATATAAATGTGCGATCGTTAGAGGTACGGAGTTCTAATTCATTGCGTTGTATTTCCAAGAAGAAGTTCTTATATGAGTAATTTTCTCCCACTTCCGGATACAAATACAAAATACAACCGTTTTTCCTTCCTCAACCACGACCGTTGATATTTCTGACCACTTGTTCGTGTTCGTTCCCTTTCCCTTTTCCTGCCTTATGTAAACCCCCAACACATACCCAAACCCACTCACATATGCACACAGAAATACACGGTTTAAATTTAATGTATTGATGTAGCATTTATATATAATTGGTATAGCCAACAAGAAGTTCATAGAGCATATACTGCTGAAATGTTATGAGAAAGCTGTTATATTAAAATAATATGGCATTGACAGACGCTGGACGACACTGATATTTGAAAAGAAACAAGGAGAACAACTGCTGTTCTGACCGCGCACGTAAGAATTTTGTTATTGTCCAAGCAAACTCAGCAGGGATCGCATTCGTGGTCCACGGTAAAAGTGCCTGGGACAAGTGAATATTTGCTTTCGAGGTTTATGCGTACTGTTCTGAGACTAAACACGAATGGATTTGCACAGCGTAGAGAAGGACTTGTTCTCTAACTTTAGACAAACTCTCAGTCAATTAAAATTGCACGCCAGAATATATAAGTGAATCGGCTTGCGATTATATCTCTTCGTTGTTTCACGCGATTTAGATATAATCTGATTGATCCCGAACTCAGTTTCCGTTATGTCCTCTCCCTGACCCACCTACCCCACATACATAGCCTTGCGAACTAATTCAAGAGCACAGATACACGCACATCGTTATTGTTTCCAGTGTACCAGAATACGAACCACTCATACTGGATATATGCTATGTACCATGACGACCAAGAATACTAAAAAAATAACTTTCTATTTCACGTGATTCGGCCGCCTTCTTGAATTTTGTAAAAAAAAAAATTAAACAAATATTCAAACGCATATGAATTTACGACCGTGAGTGGCACGGAGTTCTAATTCATTGCGTTGTATTTCCAAGAAGAAATTCTGATATGAGTCATATTCTCCCACTTCCGGATACAAATACAAAATACAACCGTTTTTCCTTCATCAACCACGACCGTTGATATTTCTGACCACTTGTTCGTGTTCGTTCCCTTTCCCTTTCCCTGCCTTATGCAAACCCCCAACACATACCCAAACCCACTCACATATGCACACAGAAATACACCGTTTAAATTTAATGCATTGATGTAGCATTTATATATAATTGGTATAGCCAAAACGACGTTCATAGAGCATATATTGCTGAGATGTTATGAGAAAGCTGTTATATTAGAATAATATGGCATTGACAGACGCTGGACGACACTGATTTTTGAAAAGAAACAAGGAGAACAACTTTGTTGTTCCGACGGAACTACGCGCGCCTGCTGTTCTGACCGCGCACGTAAGAATTTTGTTATTTCCCAAGCAAACTCAGCAGGGATCGCATTCGTGGTCCACGGTAAAAGTGCCTGGAACAAGTGAATATTTGCTTTGGAGGTTTATGCGTACTGTTCTGAGACTAAATACGAATGGATTTGCACAGCGTAGAGAAGGACTTGTTCTCTAACTTTAGACAAACTCTCAGTCAATTAAAATTGCACGCCAGAATATATGAGTGAATCGGCTTGGGATTATGTCTCTTCGTTGTTTCACACAATTTAGATATAATCTGATTGATTCCGAACTCTGTTTCCGTTATGTCCTCTCCCTGACCCATCTATCCCACATACATAGCCTTGCGAACTAATTCAAGAGCACAAATACACGCACATCGTTATTGTTTCCAGTGTTACAAGTAGGTACCCCTGCCCCTCCCCCTCCCTTCCCTTCCCCGTCGTGATATAGCTGAAAAAATGTTGAAAGCGACGTTAAACCCTATTCACTCACTCACTTGTTTCCAGTGTACCAGAATACGAACTACTCACACTGGATATATGCTATGTACCATGACGACCAAGTATACTAAAAAAATAACTTTCTATTTCACGTGGTTCGGCCGCCTTCTTGAATTTTGTAAAAAAAAACTAAGCAATATTCAAACCCATATGAATTTGCGACCGTGAATGGCACGGAGTCACGACTATTGTATTTCTGATCACTTGTTCGTGTTCGTACCCCTTCCCCTTCCCTGCCTTAATCAAACCCCCAACACATTCCAACACCGCAACACATATCACACAAAAATACACCGTTTAAGTTTAATATTTTGGCGTAGCGAGTGAGTGAGTGAATAGAATTTTAACGTCGCTTTCACCAATATTTCAGATATATCACGACGAACCAACTAAGCACCACCCAGCACAGTTGTATTCCTGCTACTTCAAAGAAGAAATATTTGAAGCAGCATGAAACCAGACGACCTCCATCCACCCTATAAAACACTGCGGACAGGGCACAGGACACTGGCAGGACACATACCCAAACCCACTCACATATGCACACAGAAATACACTGTTTAAATTTAATATTTTGATGTAGCATTTGTGTATAATTGGTACAGATGACAAAGAGTTCATAGAATCCTGAAATGTTAAGAGAATGCTGTTATATTAAACTAATATGGGGTTGACACACGCTGGACGACACTGATATTTGAAAAGGAAACAAGGGGAATAACTTTGTTCCGACGGCTATTGTTCTGACGGTGCACGTCAGAAGATAGTTATTTTCCACACAAACTCAGCATGGATCGCGTTCGTGGTCCACGACAAGTGAATATTTGCTTTCGCGGTGTATGCGTTCTGTTCGGAGACTAAATTCAAATGGATTTGTACAACAGAGACTTGTTCTCTACTTTCAGACAACCCAGTCAACTAAAATTGCGCGTCAGAATATGTGAGTGAATCGGCTAACGACTTAGATATGGACACTTAGACACAATTTAGATATAATCTTATTGATCCACAACTCTGTTCCCGTTATCTGCTGTCCCTGGCCCACCACACCCACCCACTCACATAGCCTTGTCAACCAATTCACGAGCACAGATACACGCATATCTTTATTGGTTCCCAAAAACCAGAATACGAACCACTCGTACTATACTGTGTGAGTGAATAGAATTGAACGTCGCTTTCAACAATATTTCAGCTATATCACGACGAACTAACTAAGTACCAGCAACCTCCGCTGTGTTCCTGCTACTTCAAAGAAAATATCTTTGAAGCAGCATGGAACGAGACACCCTCCAACCACCCTATAAAACACAGAGGACAGCGACCAAGACACTGATAGGACGCTTACGTGGTGCAATAAAGCAGTCGTACTATATATGCTATGTACCATGACGACCAAGAATACTCAAAAATTAAGTTTCTAGTTCAGGTGGTTCGGCCGCCTTCTTGAATTTTGTGGAAAAACTCAACAAATATTCAAACGAATATGAATGTGCGACCGTGAGAGGTACGGAGTTCTAATTTATTACGTTGTATTTCCAAGAAGGAGTTCTTATATGAGTAATTTTCTCACACTTCCGGATACAAATACACGTATACAACCGTTTTTGCTTCATCAACCACGACCATTGATATTTCTGACCACTTGTTCGTGTTCGTTCCCCTCGCCTTCCCTGCCTTATGCAAACCCCCATCATATACCCAAACCCACTCTCATATGCACACAGAAATACACCGTTCAAATTTAATATTTTGGTGTACCATTTATGTATAATTGTTACAGATAACAAAGAGTTCATAGAACATAAATTGCTGAAATCTTAAGAGACATCTGTTATATTAAAATACTATGGCGTTGACTGACGCTGGACGACACTGATATTTGAAAAGGAAACGAGGGGAATAACTTTGTTCCGACTGCTGTTGCTCTGGCGGCGCACGTAAGAATATAGCCATTTTCCACGCAAACTCAGCATGGATCGCATTCGTGGTCCACGATAAAAGTGCCTGGAACAAGTAAATATTTGCTTTCGCGGTTTATGCGTACTGTTCTGAGACTAAATTCGAATGGATTTGTACAGCGTAGACAAAGACTTGTTCTCTAATTTCAGACAAACACTCAGTCGACTAAAATTGCGCGCCAGAATATGTGAGTGAATCGGCTTGAGACTATAGCTCGTGGTTGTATAATATGGAGTAATTTACGAGTACTTTTCTCCCACTTCTGGACACAAATACACATATAGAACCGTTTTTGTTTCATCTACCACGACCATTGATATTTCTGACCACTTGTCCGTGTTCGTTACCCTTCCCTCGCTGCCTTATGCAAACCCACCAGACACATATCCAAACCCACTCACATATGCACATAGAAATTCACCCTTTAAATTTAATAGATTGGTGTAGCATTTAGAGTGTAGAGTTCATAGAACATAAATTGCTAAAATTCTAAGTGAAAGCTGTTATATTAAAATAATATGGCCTGGACGGACGCTGGAGGACACTGATATTTGAAAAGGAAACGAGGGGAATAACTTTGTTCCGACGGCTGTTGTCCTGACGGCGCACGTAAGAATATAGCTATTTTCCACGCAAACTCAGCATGCACCGCATTCATGGTCCACGATAAAAGTGCCTGGAACAAGTGAATATTTGCTTTCGCGGTTTATGCGTACGGTCCTGAGACTAACTTCGAATGGATTTGTACAGCGCAGACAAAGACCTGTTCTCTAATTTCAGACAAACACTCAGTTGACTAAAATTGCCAACTATCCTCAACTATTTCCTACGCAAACTCAGCATGGACCGCATTCGTGATGCACGTTAAAAGTGCCTGGAACAAGTGAATATTTGCTTTCCCGGTTTATGCGCACTGTTCTTAGACTAAATTTGAATGGATTTGTACAGCGTAGACAAAGACTTGTTCTCTGATTTCAGAAAAAGACTCAGTCAACTAAAATTGCGCGCCAGATTATGTGAGTGAATCAACTTGTGACTATACCTTAAGGCTGTTTCACACGATTTAGATATAAGCTGATTGATCCCGAACTCTGTTCCCGTTATGTGCTCTCCCTGGCCCACCAAACTATTTCAAGAGCACAGATGCACGCACATCGTTATTGTTTCCAATGTACCAGAACACGTACCACTCATATTAGATATATGCTATGTGCCATGACGACCAAGAATATTCAACAATTATGATCTATTTCAAATACACATATACAACCGTTTTTGCTTCATCAACCAAAACCATTGATATTTCTGGCCACTTGTTCGTGTTCGTTCCCCAAGACATACTCAAACTGACCCATATATGCACACAGAAATACACCGTTTAAATTTAATATTTTGGGATAGCATTTATGTATAATTGGTAAAGATGGCAAAGAGTTCATAGAAGAAAAATTGCTGAAATGTTACGAGAAAGCTGTTATATTAAAATAGTATGGCGTTGACAGACGTTAAACTACGGCGAAGTAGTTGGTGTTCTGCTTATGGACCTGTCCAAGGCATTTGACTCCATGCCTCATGAGTTATTGATTCGTAAATTGAAAGCGTATGGTATGTCTGAGGCTTCTACAAATCTTGTGAGTAATTATCTATCCAATAGGAGAGTAACAAGTGAGAAATGACTACATTGTAGTCAAAACCTGCGGCAGTGGCAATAATACAGTGAAAGACATATCAGCGGAGGTAGTGGTAATTGTAGAAAAAAGCGCCATCTGCCAGTGTTTTCATGCCAAGGGAAGTAATTTTCAACTTGTAACCCACAATTGTAAGGATTGCGTCATAGTTCTGATACCATATATATATATATTCGCTTTCCCCATTCAAAATCCGACGATTTTGACTGGGCCGTGCCGTCTATACTGAATTGACAGACGAACTCACCATGATCGCTTTGGCAATGTTTTGGTACAAGTATCGTGTATGCCAAGTTTCAAAACTTTCGGTTCAGTCGTTACTTTTTGCAAACCAAAAAGGCTTTCAAATATTTGGAAATCCAAACAAATTTCGAAGATTTAGTCATAGCACGAAAATCTGCGCTCTTCAGTCTCCCTTCTCGCTTACTTTGCCGATCAAAATGAAAAATTTATATTTCCTTCAAAGTTATTTTTCAATAAATTTAGTATCAGGTCTATCACTTTGATCTGCGAAACTACGGAATGAGATTAAAGGCTTTATCGAACTGTCCAAGAGGCATAATGACACTTTTTTACTATTCAAATTGAGGCCTGTTACAGTCTTGATATTCGATTAAAATAATTATTAGGTTTCTGCATTTACGTTCGTTATCATCTGCGAACTAAATCCCTTGCCACTCTTTTACACACACTCTCTAAAATAAATAGATTGAAAATTCAATCTATTAGATTGGAATTAGTGACCAATCTATCCGATTGAATATTCCATCCATTAGATTGAAAATTTCAATCTAGTAGATTGAATTTTCCGTGTAAAACAGATTCATTTTATCGTTTTTAATCTATTAGATTGAATATTTTCAGTCCAATAATAGATTGGTCACTAATTTCAATCTTATAGATTGAATTCAATCTAATTATTTTTAAGAGCAGCAAGTCAATACCAAGACATGGTTTGCTTCTTCTATATAAATGATTAGCTATTTCATTCTTAGGAAATATCATCTCATCTGACATGTTCGGCCAAGCCTTTTCAAAGGTTGCTAATTTTATTAATTTCTTTTCTTTAAATCAAATTCTGCAAACAAGAAACATTTCTAGTCAGTATCTATGGATATCTTCCTACACTCAATTCGCGAATATGTTTGTCACTAAATCATTCAAAGGTGATTCAAGTGCGAAGTTTCGGCGCTAGTTCACTAAACAAGGTCTGTGTGTAAGAGGATGATGTCGAATTCTCGTTATTATCTTTTGATAATCAAATTGTTGCATTCGCGAAAATGACTGCCAAGTTAAAGTCAATGCGAAAGGTATCTAAGTATCAAAATCAATCTCAAAAACCCTTCCAGGAAAACAAAGTCCCTGGCTTTTGGCCACGAGGTCAACTAGATCGTTTTTACGGTCAGTATCTGCTATATATGACATAATTCCATTCGTAAAACTAATTGACAAAGTAATGTAAATTGTGTATAGAACCAGTAAATTCTAGCAGAAATGGGCTCTGACTTGAGAGAATGATGTAAAATGCAATATGTTTCGGCTCATTGTCTGCTGATACACATAAGTATTGAATGTACGGAAGCGATTAATGCTATTCTAAAGGGATTCTGAGCGCGGAAGAGGACGGGAACATCAATATCAGCGAAGCAAGGCCATGGCTTGCGAGAATGAGGATAGAGAGGCTGTGTTCCGAAAGAGAATCATTCAAAATAGCTATTTGCCAAATGTCATGCTTGTAACCGAAAGTGCACAATTTAACTGCACAACTGTGAGGTATTGTTCGCGCACAGGGGTGTCTAACTCATTAAATACTACATAGTCATTTATGTCCCTTCGGAGTGAGCTACCATTTGAAATTGTCCGGTAATGAGTGAGTCCATCTGAATCCTTTCGTCGGCAAAATAAGCATTCAAGATTCAAGATTTTATTGTACAAACACCTGTCAAAAGCAGAGTGCACAATTTTAAGAGGAATACAACAAGAGAAACAATGGAACAGTGACATGAATATTAATCTTTATATATATATATGTATATGTTATATCTGAGAGATATGTTATATCTGAGTGTTACCGTTGATATTAGAACCTTGATTTTTGGCATGAAGATGCATTAGGGGACTGTTACCAGCATGTTACTTTTGATGAAAATTTCTGGTGATTTTTGATTAAAATCACTGGTGAATCTAACTTGAGCCGTGCCCATCTTAATATAGGCAGGATTTCAACTGGGGGTCCAATAGTTCAGCGTGCGTCGGAGTCCTAATGCCTACCCTACTTCTTATGTCCTGTGACGTTATTTACACTGGGCATGAATGTGCATTAGGGGACTGTTGCCAGCATGTTTTGAGCTGACCTACTTTTGATGAAAATTTCTGGTGATTTTTGATTAAAATCACTGGTGATTCTAACTTGGGCCGTGCCCATCTTAATATTGGCAGGATTTCAACTGGGGTCCAAGAGTTCAGTGCGTGTCGGAGTCCTAATGCCTACCCTACTTCGTAGGTCCTTTGACGTTATTCACACTATTCTCATGTATTATAAATCCAATCCGGAAATTAACGAAGCAATAATTCATTCCACCGAATATAGTTGCAAATGAATTCAAACGCGCCTGAAGACAGTGTTGTCATGTGAGATCGGAGGTTGAAAAGAAAAGTGTGGCAGAGATCACACTCTCTTAGCGCATGCGCATTTCAAAAAGTCACAAGAAGAACAACAACAACAGCAACAACAACAACAACGCGAGCCTCCCGTAGACCTGCGTGCCGCAGGTAAAAATATGGAACTACGTTAGTGAATGGGGTAGTATCTTTAAATGTGTCCCTCAAGGTTTTATAATGGGACCTATCTTATTTAATATATTTGTCAATGACTTGTTTATTTGTTTTAAAGAGAGCGATATATACAACTACGCCGACGACAACACACTGTCTATCAAATCGAAACATGTGCCAACTATTGTTGAAACTCTGCAAAGTGAATCAAATTTTGCCATTCGATGGTTTCGAGATAATCACATGATTGCAAATCCGGAAAAATTCCAAGCCACATTCCTTAGTTCGAGTAGAAATACTAACGAAACTTTATTGATTGATGGTGTTAATATTGTACCTGTTGATAATTGTAAGTTACTTGGAATTAATTTTGACACTGACTTAACTTTTATTCAGCATATCTCTGATATATGCAAGAAGGCGGCTCGCCAGGTTCATACTTTATGTAAGAATCACGAGACAAAGCATACAATAGCCAAGTCTGGGGATACAATAGCCAAGTTTGGGGACAACAATGTGTCTAGACAAGTGCCTTTTCAAAGACACAAAGACCCAGACAATAGTTCCTACATGAAGTGTCGACCGCTCGCCAGCTCAATGTTTTAAGGCGACTTACGAGAGTTTTACATTTTCCCAGACGGATGTGCATTTTTAAGACTTTTATCTTATCTTGTTTTAATTACTGTCCAGTGGTGTGGTATTGTACCAGTATCGGTAGTGCTCGTAAGATTAAAAAAATACAAGAGAGAGCACTCCGATTTGTTTATAAGGATTTTAATAGTACATATGAAGAGCTTTTAGCCAAGGCGTCTCTCCCATCTTTGCATCTCGGCCGTACACGGCAGTTAGCAACTGAGGTTTTTAAGGATAGCTGTCCCCTGTCCCCAATTTGTCGTCTGTATCAATAAATATACAAGATAACCATAATAAACTATATAGTTTATGAACACGTACATCGTATGGTTTCCAACTATATGATTTGTATAACCGACGCTGCTACTGTGTAGAAAATATTCCAATTTAAACAAAATTAAAATGAAAAACAATAGCGTCCATTTTTCAATTGAAATTTCATGAAAATTTTTGGCCTTGTTTCAAATTTTTGCCTGGTTTTGTTTTTACAGCTATTTTACTAAAATAAATTGAAAAAAACGTACTATTTTACGGTCGTTTGTCTTAAAAGTTGAATAATTAAAAAAACTAAACCGAACTCACAAATAGTGAGATAAAGTTTACTAGATCACCTTATAAGTAACAAGTATGCCAAATTTCAAAAGCGTAGCATGGATACTTTTCGAGAAATAAACGTTTATATCTCGGATTTTGTACAAAAATGAAAGGCTAGAAATCGGGCAAAATGTGTCTAGCTATACATCTGATGAATTAATCCAAATTTTCTGCTTGAATTCAATGGGATGGGACCTACTCGAATTCCTGTTTATTCTGGATAACTATTACACTTAGTTTTTCTTTCATCAAGGCGGTTTAAAGTCCAATTTAAACTTAAAAAACTTGTTCAGCTGAGAATTGTTCACACATGTGTAGATCACTTCACAGCGGGTGTCTGAGTGAAGTGTCACTGTTATAATTAGAAACAAAAATACGGGTGTTTGCATGGTTTTGATCAGAAGGGGGTAGACTAATGTAAATAAGTAGGACTAATATATAATTAGCTTACCATAATACTGCGGAAATGAGTTTTGAAAAGGGAAATTTAACAGACAAAAATAATAGTAGCCAAGCCCAAGCTAAGGCAATCTGTTTAATTGTTCCAGTGCCTCGGAAACTAAATTTTTGCTCCTAATATTGAAGCACTTCTATTTATAACTTTGATTTCATGTTTGCACCAAATGTTAGAGGAAATAGTGAATATTTGAATGAAGAAATAAAAAAAATGACCAATTTTGACCCTCTAAGGGGACAGCTATCCTTAAAGCTGTAAGCGGTTACTCGCCCACCTATGTTCAGGAAATGTTTACTATGGCCGTATGGGGGGGGGGAGAGCACATTTTAACCTTGCCCTGTTTGAAAACTGAAAGGCATGGCAGGCTAAGTCTAGGATTTTTAGGTGTAAAAATTTGGAATGATCTCCCTGTTGATTTTAGAAAGGCAGAGAAGATAAAATGTTTTAAACGTTTAATCAAAAACTGGAGCGGACCCAATTGTAAATGTAGTTTATGCCATTTATCAATATAATCTCTACAGTCATGTGCATACCCTCTGTGTAACATACATGTAGAAGATTTACGGTTGACATGGACACAACCTGTACCACACTTATATCGGAGGATCCAAACAACAAAATTAAAAATTCAGGATGATACAAAATCAAATAACCACATTTTCACAAATATCCAGGCTTCTATAGCCTAACCGGGTATTGTGGGGGCTCGTCAGCCGACATCAACAAGGCTTCCATAGACTATACTAAACATTAACATGCTACAACCACTAGTACCCGCATGTACTCCGTGCATCAAAGACCTATCAAGCTACGCGACAATCTTAGTTTTATTTAGCCAAAATGCGTTACGTGTTTAGCTTACCAGCCACACTAGCTATTATGGAAACTGATCGCGATAAATGTCCTAATAAAAAATCATTGTGGAACCACATCACAATATTCTCGTACAAAGGTCAAAGGCTAGATTTATCAATCTGCAAATCACTTAAGTTACTAGTCACAAAAGTTCATGCAATCTACCAGTTTCATCATTGATTTATCAACTTCATTGGGCATGCAGCATTATCAATAATAAGCAATACACGAAAGATCTCAACATTTCATATCAGGCATTATCAGGAACATATAACATAATCGTGCAAAACATGTTACCAACCTGTCTGAGGATTCAGTCCAAATTGTTCCAAGAAAGTTATGAGAATACAACGTCTCAGAGGTCGTTAGGGTATGACCCAATTGTGTAAATTGCAACCCGTTCATCACACGCACCATTGTCATTCAGTGGGAAAGTCGCAACGTCAGACAGAAAGTTCAGGGAAGTCCAGGCGGAAAACATACCACAACACAGTTATGTTCAATCACTATAGCCATTTATAAGGCTCTCTTAACCCTACCTGGCCTGGGGGGGGGCCATTATGGCCCCCCTATCAAACTTTCTCCGCTATCTCCGGAACGACAAAAAATGGAGAGCTGACACTCGGTGACTTTATCGTTTATCGTATTGGGGGCATTTTGAGCCTATTTGCATAATCCCCCGAGCAGAGGATCATGGGTAAATCCAAAATGGCGGCCACGTGGGGTCCCAGAAAAGTGATGTTTTTGTCGTATTTCTTCAAAATTTCTGCTTTTCCGCTATGAAAAGTGGGCAAAAACTATCTTATTTCACATTACATTAATATTTATTAATTTATCATGCAGTTTTTGCGGAGAAATTGCAAAAATAAAAATTTCGAAAAATCGACCAAAAAATGCCGATTTTGAAAATGACGTCACTGTGACGTCATCATAGCAGCCATCTTGGATTTTATTACATTTTCTGGTAGAGCTTGACCCAAGAGTATAGTGTGATAAGTTTCAGCTCCCTAGCTCAAGGGGTAAGATAAATAATTAAGGGGGGGGGCATTTCGGCACCCCCAGGCCTGGACAGGTCCCAACAAGCCCAGGCCAGATAGGGTTAGCAAAACGAATCAAACTGTACCTGTAGATACAGTTTCCAAGGAATGGACTCGTTCCAGAGGATTCTGGCACACACTGTCACGTCACCAAGAAAGAGGAGAAACATGTCGCTGTCATAAGAAGGAACAGTGTTTGGGTCGATCACATCTCAGTGGCGTAGATATACTCAGCTTGTTGTCCCTTCCAGAATGTGAAGTCAAACAATTTAATTGGTGTGGCCTGATGGAATTTTTGTTAACTGTTCATGGCTCAAAACGCACACACACAATTGAGATGACAATTTGGCATACCTGGATAGTGTCTGTGCAGTCGTCGACATCAGCTTGGACATCTAGCCAGGCCCATGAGGCAGTTCAAGAAAAACTCACACGATGAGTTGAACAGGATCGCACATTTCACAATGGCCAACAAACAAGGGCATCAAATGTTTTCGCCAGTCACCGTCTGTGTGACTCACCGGCTGCGATACATCAGCAGGTGCAAAAAGGAAGGAGGGTTCTGTGTCGTCAAACGATCAAGAAACTGACAGCAGGTCGTCGAAATATGCCAAGCCAACGTAAGGCCGTCCTCGTCCCCAGTACAGCGCCAAAGAAGCTGGAAAACGCAGACGTGGAATGTCTATATTTTGCTGTTCATCAATGTTCCTGCTGTATCCGGAAAAATTTTCTTTATCCTGAAGCAAACTCGTCATTATGGAATTTTCGGTCTTCAAGACGACAAGGGCTTGTGCGCGATCTTAAGATGTTGTAGCGCAAGTTCGTCTGCTGACTCGGGTGATGGTCTCCATAAAACCCATGCAGATAATAGATTCCAGTTTCGGCTTACGAGATTTCTCGAAGACTTGATAGCCTCTTTAAATGAGACAAGATACAACAACTGCTGAATATTAAGCCGACTGATTGTAAATTCATTCCACCTAACTTCGGAATGATCGGCGGTATTTGGCATTACAAGCGTCTAGTCCGTCATTCATAATCCAGCCGTCGTCCATTCGAGAATATCCGCGTCCATAATCCGAAGACCTATTCCATTTTCCACATAACAGTATTATCACCAAATTCAAAAAGACAATCATAGTATACATAAACATAGGCTTGTTTCCTGCAAGAGAGAAGCGGTCAACAGTTTTCAATGATGCCGGCAAGACATCATGATGTTCCAAAAATATCAAATCCGTATCGCTGATCAGTATTCTTAATCCATAATATTCGTTATAGAGTCGTCATCTAAAAAAAAGATGTATCTCAGTCAACACAGCCAACACAGCTTCATTAACATCAGACCAGTTTGTAAATGTCTTTCGAAACTGAAGATAGTCCATCTATCATCGGAGATATGATGTTGAATTAGCCTTCATAGAGACATGGTGGTGAATTAGTCTACCTGTACGTACGGGTCATCCCTTTTTATACAATGCAATAACATTACAGGATCAAGTTAACTCTAAACTAACTCCTCAAACCTTCGGTGCAGTTTAGACAAGCTGCTCAGCTACCTGTCGCATTATCTAAACACACACGTCAAATTCAAGAGGATTCAGTACAATTACAGTGCGGGTACACAATTATGCAATGTTAAATCATACAAATTGAAACTTACATAACTGTTTCTCACAAATAGCTGTTTTCGCAAATGTTCACAATAATTGACCTAAAGGGTCATGATATAGAATTTCCTACACAGACGAATTTTTATGGAAATAGTTTGAGTCTTCGCATTTGCGGATTCAAAATTGGTTAAAATTGAAAACTGAAATGAACTAAAAAAATTAAAAATAAAACATCACTCTCTAATGACCGTCATTTGGAATTTCCTCGGAATAATGTGGGCCAACGCTTATTCAAATCAGATGACAATCAGCCCGCAATAAATATATAAACCATTTAAATTGTCCACCGATACCCCCCTCCCTTTCCCAACATCCCCGTCTTCCTTCTTCCCCATTTATGTTAACGTTTCATAGAAAAGTGTGCCTGCATGGGCCACATATCTTTTCTTTATCCCTCAGACCAGAAGAGAAACTTAACTCACTATACTAGCGTGTCAAGGTCTACCAGAAAGTGTAAACAATCCAATATGGTCGCAATGATGACGTCATAGTCACGTTATTTTCCAAGAATACATTATTCGGCCAATTTTCGGTCCAATCTTTTCAATAAAAACAATTATCTTCGTCAAAACCCCAATATAAATTGGTAAATAATTGCCTCATGGCATAGCTTTTGTCCACTTTTGTCCGCAGAAAAGCAGAAATTTTGAAGAAAAGATACGAACAATCCCTTTTCTGGTACACCACATGACCGACAATTTAAATTTAAACTTGATCAAGATTTATGCTCAAAATGACCTTATATGATAAGCTACTAATTCGCAAACATCTAACCCTCTGGTAGCATCTAACCCTCTGGTAACATCTAACCCTCTGGTAACATCTAACCCTCTGGTAACATCTAACCCTCTGGTAACATCTAACCCTCTGGTAACATCTAACCCTCTGGTAACATCTAACCCTCTGGTAACATCTAACCCTCTGGTTTTCTCTGTTTCGAAAGCACGAGAGGAAAGTTCACTCGGGGGATAAGGGAAGGGGACCGCAATTCGCAGGCGGGATAAATGTAATTAGATTCCATCAAATTTCAATTTCGGGCAGACCATCGAACGTTTCATCTAATTTAACAGCGTAACATTCGCGTACGTTCATCTTGATCAAGTAGACATAATTATTCTATATCAGAGGTTTTGTGATTTACATGTGACAGTGACCGTTGTATCCTATTGGTGAGTACTGTTGTTTCAAGCATGGTTTATCTTCAGAAACGAAATTCACCATGTATAAGGAACACAGCTGCTTTGTTTTACACAATAATTCATATATAAACCAGCTTCAGCAAAGGAACCCGGGCGGATAACATGAGATTTAATAATATTTCTGGGATGCAGTTCAACAGATGTCGTCGGAAAGCACTTGTTTCCATCCTAAACCAGTAATGGAAATAAATAATGTTTCAGCATTATCTCTAAACGAGTAAGATGAAATTTCAGATAACCTCTGTACTCATCAGGGTGGTTTCATTTTAAATACAAGACCGAGCTTTGACTTTAGTCAATATCATTGCAGCTGTTACCTTGTGAATAACCCGAAGCCTGATCCTACCCTAGATAATAATCGTGTCCAGCATTGGCTAAAGGTAGAAAGCTTCCAAAGCCGAAGCCGATTGTTTACCGCTTCAAAGAGATTGCCAATAATAATTAAAGCGTATACAGGCACAAACAGATGTTGAAATATCTATGAATCGACATATGATAACAAAAGCACCTTAAACAGGTTAGGGTTAACCGTCAAAGTATGGTTCTGTATATTAATATCTGATATTATCAGCGTCGTATATGCAGCTTTAATGAGAAATCGCTATATAGCTGAAATATTGCTGAACGCGACATCAAACCGTAAATCGCTCTCCCTTTCTCTCTCTCTCTCTCTCTCTCCTTGGAATATGACCCTAGCGTCTCATTGCATCTCCGAAAAAAAATCATGAACAAATTTACATTCCGGAATTATTTTCTTAAAAAAAAAACCAATCGCACAAGATGTTTCACTTTGCCGGTGTAGTTCCTTTCGAAAGTTGACGCCAGCAATTAATATGTTGGGGAGAGTAGGATATAAAAGCTAAATTCTGTCGCCGACATATACTTCTATGTCCAGCTAAGCAGGCCCAATGGGGGACTCACTCATGGACATTCTTCTTTAATTTATGGCGCTTGACACCTTATTTTCCCTGTCTCATACTGTAGAATACGACGGGAGGCCTCGCGAGGGCATTGGGTGATTCCAGCTGGAAAGTTTTGACTGCGCATGCGTGGTGTGTTTTGGGGTGACGTTTTTGGATCTAGGCGAACCAGCAACGGCCCGATTGGGTCATGTGATGTCTCATTTTTAATTATCGCTACTGGACTTGTGTGTAGTGGAATGCCGACAATCTGTGCATGCGCAGATATAGAATAGTTGAAAACGGGCATTTGAATGAACGTTTAGGGTAGAATGGGTCGTATGTGGTGTAATATTGAAGCATTCGTGGACTAGCGTTCGACTGGTCTGGTATATAATGGAAATGCCGTCCATCTACGCATGCGCAGTGGAAAAGTGCATTTCAATACGTCGTGTGATGTCTCATTTTGAAGCTGTCGTAGAGTCAGACGGGGGTGGCTTTCAGTGGAGGTCCCGTCAATCTGCGAATTCGTTGACAGAATAGGCACGAAGGGCATTTGAATGGACGGGGACGACATGGACCAAACTTGGTCTGAATGGGCCATGTCGGGTGTCCTATTGAAGCATTCTTGGGGAGAGTCCGACTGGGCTGATTTGTACTGAAAGTACATGTACCGTCCATGACTGGTCTGGTGTGTCGTTGAACTTCAGTCCATCTGCGCATATGCACATTGGGAAAAGGGCATTTGAATGGACGTTTTGGGATCGAGATTGACCATCCATGGTCCGAATGGGTCGTGTTGACCATCATTTTGGAGCACCTGTGAGGGATATTTAGTTGCTCATTGTATTATCACTTTCATCACAACACACCCAAGCTGGTGGCGCGAATATGGGTATGATCGCAATTTTGTTGGCTACTCTTGCTCGGTCTTTTCCATTTGGTGCTGCATCTGTCTCCATTTTTTTCACAGAATTGAAATTGAAATATAGAACGCCATGTCTTTATTATTACAAGCATCGTATTACTAGGTACAAGAGTTGTAGAGCTGGCTTCAACGATCAACATGTAGACATATAGAGTTTATGCGGCATGTCACGGTATCCATCAGTGCATGTCATGTGTAGCGTCAATGGCGCCCATTGTTAGTCACGAAAACCATGACACTGATCATCTTCAGCGACCATTGGTGTTGGGGCGTTGTTGTCAAGCCCATTCCAAGGGATCCACGGTGTCCAATTGCTCCAGGGCCGTCTTCAGAGACGCACGATAGGTGATGGTGAAGAGTTGGTCGTACACGTGGTTGTTGGCATTGGAATAGAACTACCGGAATTCGTCCGTTCTCTTATGGCTTAACCCTATATGGCCTGGGCGATTTGGGGGTGACCGCAGCCTGGTGGGGGGGGGGGTGAGAAGGGGGGGACGGCAGAAAGTCTCCCTACATATTTTCTCTACCGCTCAGGCTAGAGAGCTGAAACTTGCCACACTATATCTTTGTGTAAAAAAATCCAAGATGGCCGCCATGATCACGTCACTGTGACGTCATTTTCAAAAGCTATTTTTTGGACGATTTTTCGGTCAGAATAATTTAGTAAATAATAATCTGACATGAAATTAAATAGGTTTTACCCACTTTTCCATACAGAAAAGCAAAAAAAATTGAAGAAACAAAAACCTCACTTCTCTGGTACTTCACTTGGTCGCCATTTTGAATGTATCCATCATCCTCTGCTCGGGAGGTCATGCAAATAGGCTCAAAATGACCCCAATATGATAATCTAAAAAGTCACAGAGCTTCAGCTCTCCATTTGTTGTCGTTCCGTAGATAGAAGCAAAAATAAAACAACAAGGGGGGAAAGTGCTCCCCCGCCACAGGCTCAGGTAGGGTTAAGATGTATTCATCCAGGCGAGGACGATGACTTTCAAGTACATGTAGCTGCGTAGACGGGTGAGTTCGACGATGACGGTAACAACATCGTTGAATCGTAGACCACTTGTGCCGATAGATGTCAGTTACCGGATGTGCATCAGTCAAGATATCTCTGGAAACAGTTATAGGATCGTGCATACCGTGCACTTGACTCTCGCAATCCCCAGGCGTATGACACAGAAACGTATTGCCGGATCCGACAAGGACATCCAGGCCCTCCTTGACTGTGGGTATATGTGGGCTATCCATGATCGCATCACCAATGGCATTAGTCTCTCTGGGCTCGCCTTCACTGGAATTGAACTTACTGGAATTCTCTTCAGTGGGAGTCGCCCATGGCGTGCTGACGGACCATGACTGGAACGTTGGTGTTGTATTAACTGACTGGCTCGTTTGAAGAGTAACCGTTCGTGGTGCCGTAAAGTATCCCCACGATTACATGACAGTGGGCAGGTTTCACAAGTATACCGTGCGCCGTTGTGGGTGGCAGATCCGCGGCGTCGTAAATCGTACGAGTAAATGGCTTCAGGCAGATCGTATAGGAGAATATGTCGGCAGAGTGTCAGGAATGATGAAATTCCTATATACCGCCACGTTAATATACTCTCACCCCACAAGAAATCTCCTACCTTGTTCCCTCTACCAATCAGCGTATCGCTGTTCGGTACAGCCTATGCTCACGTGCGTACTTCAGACATGTGTACCCCCTATATACTAGCCCACATAGGTGGGCATGTGGCCCTTGAACGTACATGTGAACAAACAGACCACAGCACATACCTATAATATCGGATATTATCTGTTCATTTTGATAGGAACAAAATGTATTCTGGCAAAGATGAAGATTTTTCTTGCAATTTGGAGGTGGGAGAAATATACGAGTAATGGATCCATCATTAGACTAAATGATTGCTGCAACCGGTATCTTGATTGTTAGCACGGGTTATAGTATACTGATGAATCGATTACGTTGACAAACTAAATTATTGTAACGTTTTTCTTTGCAGGACTAAATAAATTTACAACAAACAGGATGCATAATTTGAAGCCTGTTCCTTGTGTTGATTAAGCTAGACAGCTCGGAAAACCGTTCTTGTCAGATCAGATCATATGAAATACCCTTCAATTGAGACACGAAGAAATTGGGTGATTTCATAAAAGTAATGATTTTAAGTTCCAATTTTGTTTCATACAAACAGTAACGAGTAGATCGAACAAATTATGGCGTGATTCAGTTGATCAGTTAAAATATTGATATGTTTTCCTGCGATATGTTTCCCTGCGATATAACACCTGCATTTTTTTATAATCATACGCCATAATGCCTGAGATATGATACTTAATTTGCTGATTTTGATGAAGAAATAGATAAGTAATGGATATATTTGTAAAATTGAGATTTTTGAGGTGGGGTAACATTTTGAGTATATTTCTAACAAACCATTAGATATTTCGACTGTAATATTATACTTAAGTTGCTCACTATGAAGAATGAATAGGAAAGTAACGGATATCTTTGTTTAATTGAGATATTTCCAATTTGGGGGGATGGGGTAATATTCTGAATATTTTTCTCCAACAATCAATAATATATTCCAGCCTTGTTTATATCACTCGGTAGCACGATGAATGGCACAAATTTTGGCATGTTGATGAAGCGGTTCATCTGATAAGCCCAACAATTTTATTGTTTTTTATTTGCTGTGTAAAAAACAATATATTTTGCGTAATCTCAGGTATGGTGCATGAATTGCTTCGAAGAAGTATAATTTTGTAGATTTATTTTTTTCAATTTTGGGGGTGATGTAACATTTTCATCATTTTTTCTAACAATCAATCAGATATTCCGGCCTTGTTTATGGTATACCGTGGCATGATGAATGGCGCGAATTTTGGAATACTGATGAAGCGTGTCAGCTGATAAGTCTAATAATTGTAATGTTTCTTCTTGTGACGCAAAAAAAGTGAAAAAAGTCAAATAGAAAGCGCGGATAACCGCCATATTTCTCCATAATCTGCTCATATCTAATACCCGAAATTTGTTTTCAAGAGCAAGGTTTTCGTGAAATTGAGGGTTTGTTAGCAAATTTCTGCCATTTTACTACCGAGCAATCCAACGCACAAACTTACAAGCTTGCAACTGGTCAGAATAGGTGCGCATTGGACCACTCTACACTTTAGAAGAGGTTGTAGAGATGTAGGAAATTGCATCCACAAAACCTAAACTAAGCCACTTTTTTCCACTGTTGGCCAACTGTCTGTATGGGCATAAAGTTTCACATTTATGAACAAATATTAACATTTAAATCAATTTATATTTAGAGCACTTTACCACATGTATGCTATTATTGAGTACATCCTGAATATGATCAGAAGCGGTGGGATGTGTGGCGTTTCTATCAATATAGCTACGGTTAGTCGCTAAAGAATCTGAGCATACCGGTTTATGGCTTCTCGAAAAGTTCGATTCACATTCATTTTCATATTTTGGGGTCAATTGTCTATCGGGATTCACTGCCGAATGTGCCATTTGCAATTAATCTGCAGTATACCGGTAGCCTATAATGACGCAGGGCATTGGCAAATATCGTCCAGAGGCTCAATCAAAAATGACACGGTTGCCTCACGATAAAGAATTCAATAATATAATATCTCTTTCCAATCATCATTCTTGACCGAATGTGTTGTCTAGAATATATGCTCCCCTAAATTAGTCATGTTTCAAAAATCTAGCACCGGGACCGATAATAAGCTGGTTTACTAGAACCTTTATTCCGTACCGTTATTCACGGTGAGGTATGTGGAAGCAAACAGAATGTCAACCATTAACATATCAATTCACCTTGCTACTTTAGGAGACGACATAAACACTCATTTACCTAAAAAAAATGCATTGCTCTGATAGGTTGGACAAATAGTTTGGTTCGACACGTTGCTAGGGACTTCTATATGGTGAAGTCTTCTACAAAGGTTCTATCGTGTGATATGCTGAATGTTACATCTCTCAAGGATAACCTGATGTCGATGTTGACATTTTGGATCGCGCTATGAAGACATTGCTTGTAGGCGCCTGGGCCCCAAGAAAGTTTTTTTTTCATAAACATTTTTAGCTCACAGTTTATATCCAGTGTATGCGTATATGTATACCTCTTTAATTAATTCTATACATTCGATTTTTGTAAGATCTTTCGCTTCAAATGGAATCATGCATCCGATTGAAAGGAATGGGTTTCTATAAAATTATCATCGTTATTAGTACGTATTTAGATCAGATAAATACATGTTATTCTTAAAATGATGACACAATTATCAAAAAGTGGATGGAAATCTGATAAGATCCTAGGACCCGCAGATTATTTGTAGAGAGCTTTGCCCCCAAAACCCAGCTAGATTGAATACTGTTCCAAACATATATGAAGTATGTATCCATTCGAGTTACGGGATTGGTGAATAATTTCAGACGGCACATCCGTTAAATTTATTCCAGCCGTTAATGTGAATGCATATTCCCTTGATACAAGAAAAAAAATGTTCTAATTGGAATGACATGAGCGCAAGCAAATATATATTCTGCACAAATGGGTTTTGTACCGAATACGGTGTCCGTTTAAGTCTGACATATAAAATATATGCGGAGTTGGATATCTTTAATGTGATATAAGTACTATGAAGAATAAGGAAGTTTCAATCAATATGAATAAGACGAACATTGAACAAAAAAGTAAATGACCGAACTTGGAATTCAAAGCCATGCCACAATTTGTTGGTGTAGCGGTTTCCTAATAATGCAAGGAAATCGTGTCGTCCAAAATAATATTTAATCTAGATCACCCTCAAAATTTGATAGGCTTTCTTCAAAGATTTTACTTACTATGAACATACCGGCTTTGCAAAGATGCAATTGTATAGAATATACATGTGCATGTCCTTGTGCCATTTCTCCTAAAATTTGGGAATATTTATTACGACGGAAACTGGACAAGATGTAATAAATATTCAATCAGAAATATTTGTTTTTGTTAAAATGTTTGAAATGAGGTAATCAACGTTTTTTTACTGTGTAATCTATTTTTTTACACATTGATTAACATATACTAAGCTACTTGTTGACCAGTAAAAAAAACGCATATCAGTATTATAGTTCTTGAGATATACTATATCTCTATTTTTCTGCCATTACTTTGAGAACAGAGATGGTGTTATGGGGGCCCTATCTTTAAGTCTTGTACTAATGTCGGAAATGGGATTCGAATGCTGGTTCCGGCTTAAGGGAAATCGACACTTCGAAACAAGCGAAACAAGAGATTGATGCAGTGTGAACGTCAGTATTTTCGTGCAGGCGTGTACCGACACCCATAGTTTCCTAATAACGGCCTGGTCGTATTTTTGGGAACGATATCATGCCAAAGCTCATGATTAAAAGGAGATTTAGGATGCGTTTCTAATTAAAAGAAATACATGCAGCTATATTTCCTGAACGAAAGAAGACATCAGAACTATAGCTTGATCCTAAAATTTAAGGAAATTATTTTCATAGGCATGATAGGAGAAGCTCTACCCCTCTTTCCTTGTGTCTTTTTGGCAATTTGGGAATGGTCCCTGATGGAGTCACTTTAATATTTTCAGAACTGCAGTGACATACTAATAAAGTACTTTGATGCAAAATAAGCCTCAACGTTGGAGTTGTGAGGCTAAAGTACAAAGCTATTCCCATTTACTTAACCGGACTTCTAATTTTTCATACATTGCACATCGCCAAGTTGCAGCATTTGTGACTATTTCGTGAAAATTTCTTAAACTATGCCGCTTAAACTTACCAAATGTGAAGCCCGATGTGTTAACAAGTTATCTCATGCAGTTTCGTTGAGTTATATTCAGAGTTGTTGTATATACCGGTACCTGTACAGTTCTGCCTTTTGCCTTCGGGCCAAACTGAGGAATACTATTCTATCCTATGTGAATTGAGTGGGATTAATATGTCAATCTTGTTTGAGTATTACGAATAGCCAACCAATATATGGTATGGACTATACTATCACTGATCAACCAATCAGAAATTTCCACGCATTCAATTCAACAGTAGCGTAGGTAGATATATAACTCTTATCTACCTGTTGAACACATTTAATTCATATAAGTTGCAGGAAGGTAAGACAACTGTAAATTTAGCAGTTTGGTTCTCTCTGCTGCGTTAGAAATTTTTCGCAACTGAGAGGTAGGGGAACTTTGAATTAGGCAGTTAGCTTTCACCTTCTGGTTTGGACATTATTGGGTTTTAACTATTCTGAAATGATCAGTCGTTGTACAACGTCATTTCTGCATACCGAATATAATATTTCAATGTGTCGTTGTAGTTGTCATACATCTTCACCATGGCACTGAAAGCATTGGTCGTCTTAACTGCATTTGTCAGCCTTATGTGTTATGGGACAGCATGCCCGAAAACGAGAGAAGGTAAGTTCAAATGACATATAACTAACCACCGGTGATGGAAGTTTGTTCCCTCTGCCGAGTTTTTTGCTCCGTTGAAGAAATCGAAAGATCAAGGATTCGATACGAAAGTGTGAGTCGCCGCGTTCGTCTTCTATAGTTGATCCCGGATAAACCTTCTTTCTCCAATGAATTTTAGTTGTCAATTCGTAGACTACAGTTTGGAATGTCTACTGTTCGATTGATATTTTACATGAAACGTAATTTTGATATTTTCTTGTAGAGTGGACCGAAGAGATAAAAAATTTGACTGGCCGCTTTCGCGAATATTTCAGTCAAAAGGATTTCACGAAACTGGGTGATCTTCACACTGACGAATTCAGGGTATTACCGATCGAAGAACAGCCCATAACTACGCTATCAGGTGAGTAAGCACGTTAATTCGAAGGACTGCACTCTAGTGTGAAAACAACTGGACTAAACAAATTTAGCAGCATTGTTGGATACATATTGAGGCAGATCGGACAAAGGCACACACCAATTTTCCGAACGGTCTCACTGTTATTAGCTTGAAGTTTTTGCTAGGCGTCAACATACAAAAACACCTACTTGATCTGGTTTTTTGATACTTTTTTCACTTGCCGAAAAATGGGTATGTATATGACAACAGTCATATTGTTATTGTTTATGATCTAATATGTTAATACATTAATCTTATAATACTAGTAATATTAGCAGAGTTAGCGAATCGAGCATGGGTCAGTCCACTTAGCACTGTCTTTAGTTAAAAACTGCACACGAAGCTATAATTTTTTCCTTGTTATTCCTCATATTACACAATTATGAATGTAACTAAACACATTATTCAAAAAGTTAATTTCTGTGATTTACCGACAGCGGACATCCTTAAGCGAAATAAGATACAAATATCGAAGGGGTAATAATTTAATAGCTCTGTGTACACATCTGATGGAAATTGAGGAGTTGTGTGACAGTCAGATGTAAGAAACGGCTCATGGCAAAATATGAGTTAATATTCGTAGATGTCAGCTCTTATTTAGAAGGCCAGTCTGTAAAGCCCGACGTTGACCAAGCGTGTATTCTCCACCTTGTTAACATATAGCGCGTTCGAACCTTGTAGCCATCAGCAGAATTACACCATATACAGATGACAGCGATATGAGATAACATGCCATGGTAGTCCGAAAAATGCCGGCCAGAAACTGACACTGATGCTGTTGAATCATAGGGTTTGGAAACGAAAATTACATGATGGCATGCACCTTTAACCTCTTTTGCTGGACGAATGCCTCTGGATCTAGTATGATTGCGATAGGCCAAAGAATATGATATGCTTTGCATATGTAAGTCGGAAACCTTCACCAACCTTAATGAGAACTATACATACGGGACCAATGATGAAAATCCATGCCTAGCGACCCTTAAAAGCTGATGACCATAATTTACAGTCATTGCTGTTCAAAGGTGATGCCCATCATTTTCAATGGTGATTATCAAAAATGTGATAGCTCTAACTCATCATCGTTTGGGGTCATTATCACCTTTTTTCTGGCTGTGTGCCTTGTCACAAATATCTCCACTCGGTACTCCTAAAACACGTCCGGGGCCGCCCGGAGACACCCGGCCTTAAAACACCGAACATTTATCGATATTCCGAGTGCATATTACACATTCTGAACGCGCTGAGCATTCATGATTTATATCACGACGGGAATTACCTTCATTTTATTTATATACATATATGTTATTCTCGGACTAACATATCACGAACGTCAATTATATTTTCCCGTGGCTCGGAGGATTGTTAATGCACTTCGGTGTAACGCCGTTTACCACCAATAATTTTAGATATTTCAAGCACATATTCCACTTCTTCTGAAAGATTTAACCATGAATGGTAGTTCAGTCCTTGACCGGAAGCCCTGGAAAATAACACTGCATGTTTCGGTTATTCGGAACCTAAGATGTTTTTTGTCTAACATATGATGAACTTAACTTTTATTTTCCCTCGGCCGGTGATGGCCTGATTTTCGGAAGATTATGGCTGAGAGTTAGGAAAAGGGAATAAAATGTGAGAAGTTATTGAGGGAGTTGGAATCTCCTGATTTAGATATGCCACGTTCTTTTCACACTAATAACTGACTTCGGGTGAAATTTTGTCATCAAGTCCGTACGACAATCTGCCGGCACACATTCATAATTAGGTTGAATCACTTGACCTTTGTGACGGTAAGCAATTTGAGGTATAGTTTCACGCCCTGTCAACGTTCGGAAAGCTAGTAACTTTGACCTATTGGCAAATGTCGTTGGGCCTAAATATTCTTTTTACATTTTCTATTACTTTTTCTGAATATCTGAATAATTTCTTGCCAATTTTCTACAAACAGATTCCAGATAATCACCTTATTATGTCTCCCCCAACTATGTTGGGGGGAGACATCTAGTGTTTGTGCTGTCTGTCTGTCTGTCTGGTTGGATGTCTGGATGTCTGGGTGGATGTCTGTCCGTCCCCTTGCCTTGTCTGCAAGATATCTTGAGAACTACTGGATGGAATTTCACCAAACTTGGATGGAAGCTTCATTGGGATAGCCCCCTCATTTGATTAGGTTTTGGTGTATGTGCGTGCATTCATCCGTGTCCGGTGTCCGTCCGTCCGTCCATCTACTTGTACATGTATATACAGGCCTTGTCTGCAAGATATCTTGAGAACTACTGGACGGAATTTCACCCCACTTGGATGGAAGCTTTAGTGGGATAGCCCCCTCATTTGATTAGATTTTGGTGTGTGTGCGTGCATTCATCCATGTCCGGTGTCCGTCCGTCCGTCCATCTACTTGTACATGTATATACAGGGCTTGTCTGCAAGATATCTGGAGAACTACTGGATGGAATTTCACCAAACTTGGATGGAAGCTTCATTGGGATAGCCCCCTCATTTGATTAGGTTTTGGTGTATGTGGGTTCATTCATCCGTGTCCGGTGTCCGTCCGTCCGTCCATCTACTTATACATGTATATACAGGGCTTGTCTGCAAGATATCTGGAGAACTACTAGATGGAATTTCACCAAACTTGGATGAAAGCTTCATTGGGATAGCCCCCTCATTTGACTAGGTTTTGGTTTGTGTGCATGCGTTCATCCGTGTCCGGTGTCCGTCCGTCCGCCCATCTACTTGTACATGTATATACAGGCCTTGTCTGCAAGATATCTTGAGAACTACTGAACGGAATCTCACTCCCCTTGGATAGAAGCTATAGTGGGATAGCCCCCTCATTTGATTAAGTTTTGGTGTGTGTGCGTGCATTCATCCATGTCCGGTGTCCGTCCGTCCGTCTACTTGTACATGTATGTACAGGCCTTGTCTGCAAGATATCTTGAGAACTACTGGACGGAATCTCACTCCCCTTGGATAGAAGCTATAGTGGGATAGCCCCCTCATTTGATTAGGTTTTGGTGTGTGTGCGTGCATTCATCCATGTCCGGTGTCCGTCCGTCCGTCTACTTGTACATGTATATACAGGGCTTGTCTGCAAGATATCTGGAGAACTACTGAACAGAATTTCACCAAACTTGGATGGAAGCTTCATTAGGATAGCCCCCTCATTTGACTAGGTTTTGGTGTGTGTGCCTGCATTCGTCCGGTGTCCGTCCGTCCGTCCATCTGCTTGTACATGTATATACAGGCTTTGTCTGCAAGATACCTTGAGAACTATTGGATGGAATTTCACCAAACTTGGATGGAAGCTTCATTGGGATAGCCCCCACATTTGATCAGGTTTTAGTGTATGTGTGCATGCATTCATATGTGTCCGATGTCCGTCCAACCGTTCATCTACTTGTACATGTATATACAATGAAAATCGCTTCTTTGTAATTAATATTTTTAGATACGCAGCTTTGTTTAAGATACTTATTGCTACATTCATTTTATAGCACCTTCCCTGAAATTATGTGCCCATTCAAGGCAAGGTGGGAGGTTGGGGGAGACGTATGTTTTTGCCCCAAAAAACAACCAGCATAGGCTTCATGCCGGAGCGGTAACTCAAGGGTCAAAGCGGAACCTCTAGTTTCTCAGATTTCTGTCTTTCCTAGTAACGTTGTCATTAATATTCTTACCATTTTTTCAACGAAAACCAAACAAAACTCTTTGGCACGTTCACATCGCGGTGGAAACGTTCACACCGCCACGAAAACGTTTGTACCGCAGTGGAAACGTTTACAAAAACTTCAAATTGCTCAGATATAGTTCAGTTAATCAATGCTTGCTTTATTAATTCATTGGTTTCGGGCTGCCATTTTATTTACAAATTTTGAGACAGAAGAATTCAAAATACAGCTTGATGAAGTATTTTTCTGCATTCACCTCCTCCAAATGATGATAAAATTGATGGTTGCCGCCTTTTGACACGAATGCCTACAGTATACTTTCCAGGCCCAAGTCCGACTCGGTCTATCATTAATCATCAACTAACCCAGGCCAGCTAGGATTAACGACTCGGTTCATACTTTACTGTTCCACATTGTTTTCAGATCTGCAACTTTTCTTTGGAGAAAGCAACTGAATACTGGCCAAAGTTTGAGTATGAGGGACTGGAGATACTGGACATTAGATCTGATCAGGCTATAATTTATTTTAACGCAAAAGGATTCGACTTCGACGGAACGCTGCTTGAAGTGGTGAAGTAAGTGCCTTGTCGTAATAATTTTACTAAAAAAAAAACACCTTGGGGCTTTCGGAATTGACCTGAGATATCCTTGTGAACACGTCATGTCATGGTAAGAATATGCTTCAGCTCCGCAGATGGCTTGTCGTAAGAGGTGACTAGGGCACCCGTGGGGTTTCCGGGTGTGAAAAGAAAGCAGGACTTCACCCGTGGGGTTACCGGGTGTGAAAAATTATAGGACCCAACGTCATGATATGACTGAAATATAGTTGAAAGCCGTATTGAATCATATTCACTGTCTTACTGAAAAAAAACCCACTGATTATGGATTGATTTTAAGGAATAAGGATTTTTTTTCAGTGTATTCGTTTCACGAAATCGCGAAGTATAGGGTACACGTGCTATTGTTTCAGATGATTAGTTTCTTTATTGTATTGCCGCAGGAGGGGGGGTGGTGGTGATTGGGGCGAGGGGTAACAGCGTGATAAACAAAAGCAAGCTTTCATCCGTAACTCCTGGACGGGAAAAGAAAAATAGCTGGAACACATGATTTTACTACCATTTATCGGCGATGTACCTTTGTGACGGCTAAGAATGTCCTGCGGATTAGTGTCCCTTCTCAAACCTTTTTCTCTATAATGGGATGAGTTTAGGACAAAAATGGGTAGAATCTTTACACGCCCGACAAAATCACCATTTTTTTAGATATTACTTCAAGTTGTGGTATAAAATCTTCAGCTTCCGAAAATCTGATACAAAGTAGAACAGTATGACGTCATCATGACGTGGTTGTGCTAAAACAGCCATATAATTACTGATTCCACACCACCAACCTGGATATTATGGCTATCATTCAGGCCTCGAATGTGTGTCTAATTCTGCCGGAAAATGTAATCAGATGTTCAAGGACTGCTTCGATGACGTCACAATGACGCCATTCTCTGGAACTTTTAAACCTTATAGTTTTTTTTATATTGTTGCGTCCCCCCCCCCAACCCCCAAATTGTCATGGGTAAATCAGAAATAATTATTTGAATTGAAACAAAATAATTCTACACACTTCCTGTTAGGTTAAACCGAAAAAAATCATCAGAAAAACATCAAAAACGCAACTTTTCGGCTTCACCTTCATGTTCAGCCTCTTGATTTGCCCGCATGATAATTCAAATAGGTTAAAAATTACTCCAATATAATAATTTATGGTATTTCATTTTCCAATGTTTCGTCGATCGACAGATACAGAAGGTGTTCGCCAGGGAGAGTCGGAATTCACCATGCGGCCATGTCAGATACATGAAGATTCAAAGATGTGTCACACAGATTCTAATGTAGTTTTGTCCAAAAAGTGAAAAAAAACTATAAAAATTTCCGAGTATGTATGTGATACATGCATACCGGTACTTCCATATAATAGGGAACGGAAACAAAAAATGAACGATACCATGACATTTGTCAGTGACTCTTTCGAAGGGACTTTGATTAGTTCAGAGGAGAGGAGTGTAGTAAAGAAAAGGCAAATCTCTTAGCATTCGCACTGGGGAGGAACTGTAGGGGCGGATTAAGGCATGCAAATGAGGACTGTATGACCTTTGATCTTAGACTTATATGGGTGTCACGAAACGTTTCCATGGCGACTAAGGAGTGTCTCCAAGAAAGACACTGACGGCATCGGTAATGTCATCAGTAGCAGAGGAAGCGCAGGTTGGGTGATAAGAGGTGTGTCAATGTGGGTTGTATCATGGGGGTATTATGGACCATCCGTGGTCCAAAATGTATCGTACATGGTGTCGTCTTGAAGCGTTCGTGTTGTAGAATACGACTGGTGTTTTGTCTTTTCGGACCCGTGAGGTCAAGGTGTGCCTGCGCAATTTAGGTTTAGGAGGAGATCATTTTAGGATAGGCTTGGGGTACGAAGCTGAGCTCGTGGACCGGTTATGTCATAGCGCGCATGTGCAGTCGAGGACTCCACAGTTCCTTTTCTTCTGAAAACGTTGTGTCCGGAGCGGTATGGTACCATCGCGGTACCTACGTCTTTACCGTAACGTCACCATAATGATACCGGAGCGGACTATCGATGGTTGTGTGTCTGTTGCGGTACTCATATGGTACTGCTACGGTAAAGATAGAGTCATTGCTATGGTACATCATACCGCTTTGGACACACTGTTTCACCGGCGAAGAACTTAGGTGTGTATTAGAGGAAGTGTATTTTTGGGTACGCATGGGCATGTTTTGACGATTTAGGTACCGCCTAGTGTCTAAATGTAGGGTACAGGATATCATTTTGAAGATATCAACCTGTACAATAATTATCTGGTAGTCGACCGGTCATATACTAGTAGAGAAATGGCATTTACGCTGCGTAATCGCTTATGTACCCTAATACATTAAATTTGGGGAAGGAATGTCGACCATGGACCTTGAAGGTGACGGAACTGCAGGGAAGATTACTGAGTCATATGTAGAGAAAGCGCATTTTAGGAGCGATCGGCTCGTTACAGAGCCTCCATGTCTTGCGAAAAAGAATAAGCTATCTATGCAAAATGTCATTAATCTTAACTTTTAACATCCTTCCACACATATACATACTTAACGCCACGGGCGTGTCCCACGATAGAAATAGCACTCGTCTAAACGGCTAGTCCAAAGGGGGTGATTAAACAACTGCAGAGGATAGCATGCCATTTTATTATGCCCATTTTAAGTGTTACCGCACATCCAACTGATGAGTATCCAAGTGATGAGCCGCCCTGGTTATTTGTATTGTCTTTGTGTGTCATTCGTGATTGCTCACTGAGCAGACTGATCGCCGTCTAAGGATGGACTGGTCTGTCAGTTTGGTGACCAAGAACGTGACATTTTCCATCATCTCCATGGTCCATTAGGTGTTCGAGCGCTGCTTCTGGGCCCATGGGAAAGGGATCCAAGTTATCGATCTGGACCAAATCCATCTCCTGTGAGGCATGACTCGCAATGACGAGAGCTTGGTCGAACACGTGGATGTTAGCGCCATGATAAGATACCGGAGTTGCTCTGCATCTTTATGGCGGAAGATGTAGCCGAAAGCTAAATTCAGGCAGTGGATTGATCTTTAAAAACGGCTTCCACGTAGCTCGGTAGACGTGCAATGTCGATCAGGCGTAAATTCTACCAGTCGGTGGTGGCGATTAAAATGCCGCTCGATGCTTGCCGATTGACGCCGGTACATCTCACTCAGTGAATGGGCGTCGGGCAAGGCCTCGCTGAGTCCGACTTCTCTGTCATCTCCGAAGTCATCGCTTTCGTGGAGTGGCTTGGGTGAATCCTCGGGTTCGTTCATCAGTTGGACGGAAAATAGATGCATCTCAGGCGATGCGCGGTGGGGAAAGGGCCGCTGTGGGATCTGCATCACGTTGCGTGGATGGATCCCTCGGCTTCGACGCTGGTCTCTATGGGTGCTTCCACCCGCACAGGGTGTCGTCAATGGACGAAACGTTAGGGGTTACGTCAAATTAATCGAGGCACTTTCTCGATGCCTTCGAGATGGATCGAGAAATTTTTCGACTGAAACCGGGAGGGTAGAACCTGGACCCCTGACAACGTCTCCCCGTTTGCTCTTGGTTCTGTCTCGATCGAAACGTCCCGGATTTCGAGATGAGTACGAAATTGATCGGTAATCTCGAACAGGGTCGCGGATTCAATATGTCCGTGTTTTGTTGTCGTTAATTTGGCCTGTCTTAACTTCTCAGGCGATTAGAGTGTTGCGCTTGTACCATATTTTTGGGGCGCTCGTCGTCTACCTATATCGCGACCAAAATATAATTCAGAAAAACGGATGTTATTCATCGTTTAATCGATATATCTATGCTCTGATGTTTCGTGAATCCAAATGAATAAATAAATTACGAATATATAATTTAGTGAACTTCTCCCACATCGACATAGCTCTCTAGATTTGTATCTAATATCGCTTATGCCGGTGCTAGGGGCCGTATGCTCATATCATCCAAGTTGCCACATGAACAGGTATAATAAAAGCGTACCTGAGATACAACACATATCACGAATAGTTAGATTCTTGGTATGTGCTTTAGAATAGGTTAACCAGAAGACTATTGTGAAGTCATGTGACGCGGTCAGTATGTCGGCACCTCTTCCCACTTCACTTATATGTGTTATAATTTGATTGTTTATCTGACTAGTATCGTTCGCGGAATAAATGATACATCAACTGCATATGATCAGAATAATAATGATACGGAAGCATGCGTTAATTACTATTCTATAAAGTTTTTATTTACCAAGCATGGATCGTTTCAACCGAAAAATGAAAGCTATGTTACCTCTGTGTGTATTTTGTTTTATAATTTGGTAGTATTCATTGCAGATTCCATTTTTTTTAAGAATTACTGTCTTGTGATATAGTTTAAATAAGGTTTTGATTATTTCTGGTGTAAGCTTGCCTAGAAGTGGTTAGCGGAAATATTGGTAATCGGAACTAGGTAACTAGGTATTGATAATTCAGGCCACAGTCGGTCTGTGAAAACCCATCGGCCTGAAACAACAGCGAAGGGAGAGGGGTAATTTCTTTGAAAGGAAAAAAAAATGAAACAGCACTGTTGACTGTTAACCTACTCCAGAAATGGAAGTAATTACTGCCCAATTCAGAATTATACAAACGGTTACATACATTTTGCTGTAGACGATACCGCGCTTTGTTTGTCTGTAAGCTTCAATCGAGCGTTTATGTTTATATTCTCTGGTTTTCAGTGAATTACAAGACGCTCCTGTGATCTTCGCAGTCTCTTCCTTTCTGAATACGGGGGAAATCTCTGGCGATGAAGATATCTCATTCCGATCAACTATCAGTGGAACATATGGACATTTAGTTTATTTCAAATCTCAGTTTCTGGAAGTGATTCAAATTCTAAAAAAACAAGATCAAACTACATGTAACTGAATAATAATGAGCCAGGTCTTTTTACATTTTCAAATGCCGATGTTTCTTTTTTCCATTCATAACGTTTAGAGAAATTGCGCTCTCTGAGCAAGTATGCGACCACAAATCTCTAGACGGAATAACAAAAAAATATTAATTGATTCATGTCCAGTCTAATTCATTTAACCCTGGGGCAAAATCCCCCCCCCCCCTCCCCTCCTACCAAACTTTCTGCGGAGAGCTGAAACTCCGCGACTTTATAGTTTATCATATTGGGGTTATTTTTGAGCCTATTTGCATAACCCCCCCCCCAGCAGGGGATCATGGGTAAATTCAAGACAGCGGCCACGTCGGGTACCAGAAAAGTGATGTTTTGGTCATATTTCTTCAACATTTCTACTTATTTGCGAGGACAAATGGGCAAAAACTATTTTATTTCACATCACATTAATATTTACTAATTTATCATGCAGTTTTTGCGGAGAAATTGCATCAATAAAAAATCGACCAAAATATGCCGTTCTTGAAAATGAATTGAATTGAATTGAAATTTATTCACCAAAATATACATCAAAGTAGTGGATACCAATGGCTGAAGTGCTGAATTTTTTGGAAATATGTATGAGTAATAATTAGCCTGAAAATACAATTTGGCGGGAATAAAACCCAAAAGCGCTTGTTCTACCCCAGTAACGTCTTAAATGGCATCGGTAGAAATATGAGAAAAAACATATGGCTGAATAATAAAAGATTTCACGCACTGAGAGAAATAGACCAGTTATCACAATGCATCAGTTCCTAATGAAATAGGATTTGAGCTTTGATTTAAAAAGTGATGTTGATTGAATGTCTTTCATTGTCCACTCTCGAGGTCCTGTAACTTTGAGGGTGTAAAATGATAAATTGGACCGATATATGGGTCTATATAGGCTAAGCAGGTTTCCCCTGGTCCGATAATAATGAACACTAGATTGCTTAGTAAAATAGGACTGGAAAATTTATGGCAGTATTTCGGGATGGTGAAAAATTTCTGAGTCATAACAAGGCATGAGTAAAGATTTAGTTTCTATAGCTGTAAAATTTTTAAATCAGTAAACAGGGACGAAGTGTGGTCTAACTTTCTAGATAATGTTATCACTCTTAGCGCACGTTTCTGGAGAGTTATCAATGCCTGTAGGTGAGTAATGTAGGTATTTCCCCATAGAACATTACAGTAATTAAAATAGGGGAAGACCATCGAATAATGTAAGATGTATAGTGTTTTTTTATTCAAAACGCATTTTATGTGGTTTATTATCCCTAGGTTCCTGGACACCTTATTACCAATATAGTGTAAATGAGTCTTCCGATTTAGTTGATCATTAAGAAAAATACCCAGCAATTTGAATTGATTTAAGAGTTGTATTTCAGTGCCAGATATAAGTAAGTGATATGGATTAGCTGGAGGTTTAGAGTTATTAGGATTGATTAACATATATTTCGTTTTCTTGGTGTTCAGTGAGAGTCGGATACAGGAAAACCAAGTAAAGAGTCTGTCTAATTCCTGTGACATGATATCGAAGAACTCGATTATTTTTTAGAAAATAAGATAATTTTCAGAAGATTAGTAACACTGCTTATATCATTGATATAGAGAAGAAAAAGAATTGGGCCCAATATTGATCCTTGGGAGACACCATATAAAATTTGAGACGGTTCAGAGTAGGCGCCGTTATATATAACACATTGATATCTGTCAGACAGATAACTTTTAAGCCAAGTATTAGCCAGGCCTCGAAAACCGTAGTGGTCGAGTTTAGAGAGTAATATATGATGATTCACAGTGTCGAAAGACTTAAACAGATCCAAGAAGGAAACTATGCTTTAAAGTTTTGATTCCTTTGCTGAAACGAGTGTGTCATATAGTGTAGTTGCTGCTAGAGATGTCGAGTGATTGGGTCTAAAGCCAAACTGATCTTTGGAGAGAATTGTATTGGATTCCAAAAAGTCTGATATTTTCGTAGCCGCACTTTTTTCGAGAATTTTACCTAAACATGGTAAGACAGATATTGGTCTATAATTTCATAGTACAGACGGATCATCGGCTTTGAAAATTGGTGTAACTTTAGCATTTTTAAAGGGCTTTGGGACTATCCCAGAGGAGAATGAGAGATTAATTATGTAGGCATGCGGAGCAGAAATGTAATCAGATACAAGTTTAACCAAGGACGTCCGTGTATCGTCTATACCAGATGCAGCGGGCTTCAGGGTCATTATCGTTAACTTCACCTCGTCCAGATTTACCGGTGTGAATACCAAATTGCCAGGGAAAGGTGTGCCAAGGTAATCTTCAAGGAGTACTTGGGATTTCAGAGTCAAGATTGGGTGTCACTGTGCTAAAATATTCATTAAACTTGTTGGCGATAACCTGATTGTCCGATATATTCTCAATGTTCACTCTAAAATATTCAGATGTTCTTGTGGCCTTGCTTCTGTTCATAAGTTGGTTAAACATTTTCCAAGTTCCTTTTATATCTTGATTACTCTCATTAAATTTATATTCAAAATATTGTTTCTTGGCCAATCGTAGAATATGGTTAAGTTTATTTCTATATGCTCTGTATTCGAGATGAATATTTTCATCATGAGTGATGAGGTAGAGTCGATATAGTCTATCCTTTTCATATATCGAGTTTAATATACCGTATGTGATCCAAGGTTTAATAATTTTTTTATTTTTAATTTTAGACGTTGACAAACGGAAACAATCATTAAAAATAGGGTTAAATAAAGTCAGGAATTTGTCAAACGCTTTACTAGGGTCTCTGCTATTAGATTCGACATCACTCCAGTTAGTTTCTTTTATTATTTGAGTAAATCTTCGTCGGGAGTGATTCTGCAATACCGTAAGGTCTGGTTACGGGCCTTAAAGAACTGCTCCTTTTTTATGATATGGAAAACTGGAAAATGATCAGTAATGTCGGTCATGAAAATACCCGAAAGGAGATTGTCTTCATGAAAATTTGTAAATATATTATCAATGAGTGTTGATAAACTTCGTCGTACTCTCGCTGGTTTGGTAATTTGTGGAAAGAAATAGTGTGACTTTAACCCCCTGGCCTGGGGGGCCATTATGGTCCCCCCTACCAAACTTTCTGCGCTTTATCCAAAACGACAACAAATGGAGAGCTGCAACTCAGTGACTTTATAGTTTATCACATTGGGGTCATTTTGAGCCTATTTGCATAACCCCCCGAGTAGCAGAAAAGTGATGTATTTGTCATATTTCTTCAAAATTTCTGCTTTTCCGAGATGAAAAGTGGGGAAAACTATTTTATTTCACATATCATTAATATTTAGTAATTTACCATGCAGTTTTTGTGGAGAAATTGCAAAAATAAAAAAAAAAGGAAAATCTGACCGAAAAATCGACCAAAAATGCCGTTTTTGAAAATGACGTCACTGTGACGTCATCAAGGCGGCCATCTTGGATTTTTTACATTTTCTGGTAGAGCTTGACCGAAGAGTATAGTGTGATAAGTTTCAGCCCCCTAGATCAAGTGGTGAGAAAAATAATTAGGTGGGGGGGGGGCCATTTCGGCCACCCCCCCCCCCCCAGTCCTGGACAGGTCCCAAAAAGCCCAGGCCAGATAGGGTTAAAATATCGAAGTATTCTTTTGAAGGTGCATGACGGTCGGTTTTAAAGAGATCAATATTAAAATTCCCCATTAGTATACAATTATTTTTTTCGATGTCCGGAGTTTTAAGAGTAGAAAGGAGAAATCGGTTAAAAACATTAACGTCTTTGTCTGTAAAGTAAGCCAACTAAGTAGGTTTTATCACCCCAGACTAGTTGTAGAAATAAGGATTCATTTTCACCTTCATCGTCAAGATGGGAGAGGTCAACACGTACTTTACAGCACTTTATACTTTCATGAACATAGAAAATTAATCCACCTCCCTTCTTTTCTTTCTTGATGAAGCATAGGGTTTGTAGCCAGGCAAATCAGATAAATCTTCAATTGTATGATTCAGCCAACTTTCTGAAAATCCTAAGACGGGAAATTGATGCTTTAAGTTATGGACAAAGCATGTAATTTCGGAAAAATACTTGTTCAGACTTCGTGCATTCATATGTAAAAAGGACAGTGCATTGTTATTAGTAATAGAGGGTGAACTGTTAATTTCATCGAGAAAGGTCGTTTCAGAAAAATACTTTGACTGATGAATATTAATATTTTGCCAATGCGCAATTTCGAAATCGTTATCGTCTGTTAGGGCTTTACAGTGGTCGATATCATTTAACTGAATGGGATTGCAGCAAAGATTATCTATGAAATCAAGGTTTGTGTTGGATTTAGGAGCAGATGAACAGATAATTTGCCCTGGTATTTCTTCATTAAAAAACGGGAGATGTTTTACAAGATTCGATTGTGGAACGTCTGCCTCAGTAGTATTGCAAGGATTGGGTACACACAAACTGGTCCATGATTATCGCAGTGCTGAACAGAAAACTAGTATAAACAATTTGACAATTGATTTTGGACAAACAAACAAACATATACCGATACAAAATACAGGACTGAGAGAAACTATGTACATATATGGCTATACATAATGGCAAATGCCAAAGCATATGTAATGTGGACGGCTGTCCGCTCAATAAATGTCACTGTAGCGTTGGTTATGTAATTACATGGTAACTTACAAGCTGGTGTGGTAGATATATAGTCTTCACGTAACACTGGTGTGGTAGACATATAGTCTTCATGTAACACGACATTAATTGTGTTATGCATTGTGAAAAAAGGAGCGATAACTATTATCCAGATGATTTGCAGCACAATAAAGCGTGTTACATGAGTTACATGTCCGGCACCGCGCTTATATTACATTTAGTATTGTGCCCGGCAAATACCTTCCATGATGAAGAATATAAAGCATGTGTGTACAAGTAGTTCAGATTATAGCTAAATTGCAGATTTGGGAATAACACAACCTAAGTTCGTCTCCCGGTTCATATCTCCAGACGAGACGCATATAAGAGGAACTTGCCAAACTCCAGGTTTCATAATAAAATGACGTCACTGTGACGTCAGCAAAGCGGGCATCTTGGATTTCTTTTACATTTTCTGGTAGAGCTTGACGCAAGAGTATACTGTGGTAAGTTTCAGCTCCTTTTCGCCTCCCTCCTCCCAGGCGAGATAGGGTTAAATGCATATGTATTTGCCGAGATTAATCACGCTGCCATAGAGTATATATTTACCGAACATGCGCCTTCTGAATGGTTCAAACTTACATAAGATGGCATCTCGATTTCATTCTCGAAGAATGTCGAGTTTTTTTTTAGGAGGATCGAAATGGTCTTGGGCTTCGAGAGAAAACCGGGACAACAATCGATAGAGATAAACCGGGACCCTTCCAGACGAGATATTTATCGGTTTTACTCGTTTATCGAGAAACCGTCTCGATCGATTTGACGTGACCCGATCGAGTTACCTTAGGGTCACGTCAAATCGATCGAGACGGTTTCTCGATAAACGAGTAAAACAACCAATCGGTCGGTTTGTCATCCCGGACCTGACACAAACCGGCGCAATCCTCCCTCGAAATAAATAGACATGCTTCGAGAGCGGAATCGAGATGCCATAGAAACCTGATAGTTTGAACCATTCGGAAGGTGTACATGTATGCTCGTTTATATGTATACGTATACTCTGTATATATGCATTTAAACACGTATAGTTAATTAGATTGAACAGGAATAATTTAATATTATTTTGTTATTCCGCCTAGATATCTATTCGCATATCTGCTCTGACAGCACAATTTCTCTACAAGTCATGAATGGAAAGAAAGAAACATCACCAATTGATATTGCAAAGGTTGGCTCATTATTATTCAGCGTAACTTATCTCGAACCTGTTTTTTCAGAATTTGAATCACTTAACGAGATACGTCCAGGAACTGCGCATTGAAATAAATTCTGGAAGTCTAGAATAAAATTCCATGTTCCTCTGAGACTATATCAGAATAGGAGATCTCTGTCGTCAGAGATTGTCTCCGTATTTGGAAATAAAGTGGTTCTGAAGACCACAGTAGCGGCTTGTAATTCACTGGAAACCGGAGAATATAAACTTAAACGCTCGATCGAAGTATTAGAGCATTCCCTATCAGCCGTTCGCAAAAACAACACGCGGTATCGTTTACAGTAAAATGTATGTAACTATTTTATCTGAAGCGTGGTTGCTCTCTGAATTAGCCGGTAATTACTTGCATTATTTGATTAATTTCCTAGACACAGGAAATCAGCAACAAATAATAGAACTTGAGTATATTATCAAGTCCCGCGAACAGTGTTCTTTCAGGGTTTTTTTTACTTTCAAAGAAATGAACCCTGTCCTTTCTCTGTTGTTTCAAGCCGACGGTTTATCACAGACCGACTGTTGTGTGAATTATCAGTTAACTCCAGTTCCGATTATCAGTATTTCTGCTAACCACATCTAGGCAAGCTTATGTCAGATATTTGAACTACATCACAAGACAGGAAAATGGAATCTGCAAGGAATAATGCCAAATTATAAAACAAATTAAACAAGGTTAATACTCTGGTCGAACACATAAGATAGATTTATTTTTCGTTTGAAATGTACCATGTTTGGCCTCAAAAGCTTATTTAACAATAAATAACGCATGATTCCATATCACTATTATTCAGATCATATCCAGTTGATGTGTCATTTATTCTCGAAGGATACTAGTCTGATATGCAATCAGTTATCGGTGTTAGAGAAGATCATTTATTATGGTCAATTATATATTCATAATTTATACATAGATAAATGAAAGTTTTCGTTCAATTGGATTCCGGAGACATCAGGACAGATACATCTACTGAACAATGAATAACATGGAAAGCATCTTTAAAAAAAAATGTTATCTGGATCCTATTTTTGGCCGAGATATGCGTATATGACATATGATACCCACAAAACACTCTATAAAGTTAGCATAGGCCAAATTAACGGCAACAAAACGCGGATATATTGAAAACGGGGCCCCATTTCAGATCACCGCTCAATTTCCTATCCATCTCGAAGACCGAGACATTTCGATCGAGATAGAACCGGGAGCAAACCGGGAGACGTGGCCAGAGGTATCGGTTCTGCCCTCCCGGTTCCAGCCGAGAAATTCCTCGGTCCATCTCGAAGGCATCGAGAAAGTGCCTCGATTAATTAGACGTAACCCTTAATAGCATATAATATTACTCTAGATTTTGAAGAATCGTCCGCAAGCCCCACATTTCTCCGTGAGTGACACCTCTCCCGGACTAATCGCTGATGCCGGGGTAACACATCAAGGCGATTTGATGATATATGTCAGCACTTCGTACAGGCACATGTATACTGTGCAACAGGGACGTGACATTATACGCTTTTCAGGAGTAAACGGTTTCAATTTGTTCGTACTGGTATACTACGTGTAAGGTGGATGTGTGGGCTCCTCGGCAGAGTAATCCTTGGACTCCTCCATCCTTATGCGTTCTGACTCGATGCTGGCCTCCATGGGCTCTTCCATCCGCAAATGTGCCTGTATCACAATGTGTTGTATGCGTTTATGTCTCTGCAAGTGACTCGAAGCGATATCCGCATTCCTCACGATCCTGCTTTACCGTTGGCCCATGGTGTAATGAAGCGTCTCCAGCAATCGGTTTTCCTTCCACCACCAATTTTCGTTGGTTTTCTCGAAGAAATCCCGATGTTATCGGGAATTCTTCGAAAGAATGTCGAGAGAAAAATATGAGAAAAAAATCGATTTTCTCTTTATCGGTTTTTATTCGTCTTTTTGACCCATCGAGAATCAATGGTTTTATATTGATCGAGAGAATGTCGAGAAATTCTGATCGAGAAAGCTTCGAGATAATATCGCGAAACCAACTTTGAGGCGAATCAATACAATCACGTCATTCACGGATTATCAGCGGATTATCGTATAACACGCCGCTTTGTGTGGGGTTGCTATAATACATAAAATATATGCCCATGTAAAATTGAGCTGTATCTGCCGCGAACAGCTAACATACCATGTTATCGCGATTTTAAAAGAGACTGCATTGAATTATCACATTTTCATAAGCTTTATTTATTATACTTAATAAATGTAGTCCAGCGATTATCATTCCGGCAATCTGAGGGCCCAACCGACCACCTCTGGTCTTGAGTAATTAAAATCAAACGGAAAATATCACCGGCATTATATTTTGTTTTTATACATGTTCTTTCTATGATAACGGACATATACATTAGGAATACACTTCTGCGAATTTACGTATCCCGGGTCTATCAGTGGGGTGGAGCACATGTATACTATGGGATATTTAGTTTTGAAGAATTCTCGAAGGATTCTCGACTGATTCGCGATACCTCTTTTCTTTCGAGAAAGAAAACCAATTTCGCGGATCATTCGTTTTTTTGTGAAAATTTTTTCTCGATTCTCGATGAAAAACCGAACGATATCTGAAAACGCCTTCCATGTTTCTACTGTTATTAAATTAAATGTTAGAGTGGGAATGCACAGATGCATATTGTCAGGCACAAAACAGAAATGTATGGATTTTTCTTTTTTTCGAGTAAGATGAAATAGTTTTGTAATAATTCTACTATTATGAGATGTGATTGAGGAATCTCAAGTAATGGTTACATGATTGCCATACAATGTAAATAATCAGTCAGGATAGAATGAATAATAAGAATGTTTACTATATAATAAAAGGTAATCTTGGATTTAAATTGACATGAAATTGTTTTGAAGATAAGGATAGTAGTACTATCTATTGAGCTATTACTGAAATGTGAGTAGTATAATTATAGTAAATTAAAGTATAATTACATGAATTATGAATCAGTTGATGTGGCAACTTCATCTCAAGATAGGCTGACGAATAATGCAGAGAAAAAATATCATAATATTCAGAAGAAAAAAAAAGAAAAGTGTTTATTATTATTATATTTTCTTAACATAGGAACTTCACAATACATTGAGAAAAAGATTTCGTTAAATGTAAAATCTGAGAACGTTACTGGATTCGAATTGTAGCTACAGTACTCCTATATATAGAGAGGATATCAACTGTTTCTTGACGAATACCATGAATATTTCATCGAGTGGGGTGAGAAAATGCCAATTTTCTCACCCCACGAGATGAAATATTTTTGGTATTCGTCAAGAAACAGTTGATTTTCTTTTTATTATATACTTCTGTTGTGCTACTTTATTCTAGATTTTTTAAAACATTAAAATAATTAAGATTTTGTAGGGTTTTTCGAGTGAAGATACACTGAAACATTGATTATTTTCACTGTGACGACACTCTAGGACTACTTTGCTGTCAACAAATCGCAAGTGCTACAAGCGAATTTCTTTCAGGTGGGTATCCTGCATTTTAGTATCGATGACATCCAGCATATATCAAGAATTTTATTAGCTTTATATCTCAAATAAACGATTTTCATGCCCACCCATCAGCCAACTCCAACTCTGTTTTGTCTCAAACTGTGTTTGTTTTTGCATAGACTATTCTCATTTCAAATAAAATCTGCATTCGCCCTTGATCTCGTTCATGTCTACCCAAATAGCGCTATTTTGATTTCGCAAAATAGAACGGTTACGAAAGTTATAACCAGATTTAGATTTACCCGTTGCGCCTGGTTGTTGTTGTATGGAGCTTCGACGGTGGTGTGAGCCTGCGGAGTTATCATTGTAATTTTGTCCGATTCTGAATGAACACTCACTGACAAGAGTTCACTGTCGCTGAATTAAGTTGTTTTTCATGTTTTCTCGTCAACTTTAGTGCGACATTTTCATGATATGACCCCAATTTCGAGCCTAATATAACCGAGGAATGTGTTTTATTTTCCGCGCTAGTTCGTGTTGCACTCTGCACTGCTCTGGCACTGTCGCTGTACATGTTATTGTGTAGGTGCACGCGTACGTGACGAGCCGATTCCATTTTCGCCATTCCGGGTATTTCTTATTCATTTTATGCCTATTTGTGTTTTATTACCTGTCATACTCTAGTCATCATAATGCATAATAACATACAAATCCTTCCCGAATATTTAGCTTGTTTTCCTTTGGCGCATAAACCTTGTGAATGTTCGGTCAATTGCCTTATCACTGTGACCACGGTGACATGTATTTGTGCGCTGTGACGTCATTTGCCATATCATCGCAGTAATTATATTTTTGATATCATCACTGTGAAAATATCGCTTTTATTTGATTGATCATTTTCACTATCTCATCACCAAGTATATAATAAACGGGAATATTTAATATTCAAATCTTGATAATCATAACAGTGATATAGCCAACTGTTTCGGGCACGAGAATGTAAGAAATGAATTGGTAATTTTGTTTTACTGTATGCATTTGATAAAATGAAAAGTGCCCCTATATATTTTCGCTATGGCTAAGGCTAGAGGGCTGAAACTTACCTCACTATGTCTTTAGGTCAAGCTGTACAAAAAATGGGAAAATGTAAAAGAAATCCAAGATGGCCGCCAAGATGACGTCACTGTGCCGTAATTTTTAAAAAGAGCAATTTTGGGCGATTTTTCGGTCAGAATTTTCGATTTTTTTATATTTGTTTTTTTCTTCGCAAAAACTGTACGATAAATTATAAATAATAATCTGATATGAAATAAAATAGGATTTACCCACTTTTCCATACAGAAAATCAAAATTTTGAAGAAATATGACAAAAACATCACTTTTCTGGTACCTCACATGGACGCCATTTTAAATTTACCCATGAACCTCTGCTCGGGGTGTCATGCAGGTAGGCTCAAACTGATCCCAATGTGATAATCTAAAACGTCACAGGGTTTCAGCTCTCAATTTTTTGTCGTTCCGGAGATAGGAGCAAAAAAGCAACAGGGGGTCCCCCCAGGCCAGGTAGGGTTAATCCAAGGAAAATCAATGTTAGTCGTCTGTGACGTTATCTATTTTAATGTGTTATAATAAAACAAACTATATTTAAAATGTGTGAACGTTCAATATGTCTTTTTCATTATTCATTATTAAATAGTTTACACATTAATTCAGTAACCAAATGGTCTAATGCAATACTATTTTCTTGCCTTAAAGAAAATGTCAGTAAAATTTGAATTTAATTTTTGGTAGGCACAAAACAGAAATGTCTTTTCTCAAATCAAATGAATGAGTTTTGTAATAGATTTTGATGTTACGAGATGTGATCGAGATGTCTCATGTAATGATCATATGATTGCCATACAATGTAAATAATGTCTAGATAAAATAAATAACAAGAGTATGTTTAATATATAATACAAGGTGATCTTGGAGATAAGGATAGTACAAAGACAATAGAACTGCTTTGCTGAATTTGATGAAAAGTATATACAAGATGGAAAAGACTATTTCAGTAGAAAAAGAAAAAGAAGCGTTTTTCTATGGTAAATGGGGCAAATTTGTAAATCTGATCAAGTGATTGTAGTAACATTGTAACTATGTTGAACATGCAGAAATAAAACGAATTATAAAATGAATATCCGGCATCGATTCCCACCACCATGTTAATGTTGCTTTTAATTGCACGCTTTCGTCCATAGAGGAGTCAGGTTTTGATGAATTTGGTCCGTACAGGTCAAATTAGCCCCCGAACTCTCAAATATTCCATGAATCGATCCACCTTGTTGGCTCTGGATGGATAAAGGCCATATATATCTACCCAAAAATGTTCAGAGGTCTTCGATGTGCGTCATCGCTTGGTCGATGGTTAACTGGTGTGAGGTCTTTTATTCCCTATGGCTCGTTCTCCTTATGCGACCATGAAGAAAAGCCTTGCCGATTCTGACGAGCACGTCCCTCAATCCCTTGAAAACGTGGGCCGCTAAAGACGGGTAGGTTATGAATTCACATAATTGTGTTCGTCTTGCTTGTTTCATCTTCGTCATTTCAGCAATATGACCTGACCAAAATGAAGTGCCAGCAGCACTTTTCCTTGTTCGGTGTCGTCCTTTATATCGATTTGAAGATCTATGCGAATGTGGGCATGGCAGACTGGCAGATAGAGAAACCAATTAAAATTTTCCCGCGTTAATGTCTTTCACCGGGCAGCCGCGTAGCGGGGGCACATTGTCATCCCCGATGATGCGTGTATTTCGATCGCTGTGTATATCGATCACATCAAATAGACGTAGAGTACAGATTAAGCCGCATACACGTTCTTCGTGATTTTGATCCGCTTGACGTAGCTTTCTTACGATAATCCCAGAAACTGCTGCAACATCGAGCTAACGCAGCGAGTTACGCACATTTCCAGGATAAAATGGAGTTTATGATGGTGTTAGATGTACGTCATGTGCACTTTGTTGCATGTGGTAATACATTATTTTGTACATACATTAATACAGAGTATTAATTCTGCCTAGCATGTTTAAACTTTGAACACAAGTAAAATCTGTTCTGACATGGTACGGTAGCGGATTCCGCCGATCGTTGACGAACGTATTTCTGGCAAGCCTTCCTGAATGAATCGCTTATCATTTTTGAGATCAGTCCAAGCTCATCTGCTTAATCCTCGAAGCGCAGTAAGGAGGGTAAATTCAAAATGGCAAAGACGATGATATTAATTGAAAAGTTGCTTTTTTTATATGTATTTTTTATATTTTCGCTTCTATTATTCAGAAAGTCTTTAAAATTATTTTATTTTTGTATGAAATATGTATTTACTAATTTGCTGGGCATTTTCTCCTGAGGAAAAACAGAAATGAGTGAATGAAAAGCAATTGTCAAAAAAATCCTCCAAAAATGTCTTCGAGATTGGAAAATCACGTCAGAGCAGCTATTGTAAAACTTTATACAATTTCAGGTAGCGATTGACCCAAAGATTATAGTAGGAATCTTTTCAGCTTCCCAGGCCCCCAGCGAATATTCAGGGTCACTGGACAGAATCAGGAATTCCACTGCTATTTTAATACAGTGACGTCAAGATTACGCCAGATTGGCCTGCCACTCATTAATTATTTTGGAGACTAGATTTTTTCTGAAGTCCAACACCATGCAAATTTTCGCCGACTCATCCCACTATTATGGATAGTGTCCATCAATACATGCAGCTGCAAATGTGAGAGAACTGTCCTAGCTGGATTAGATGACAGCGTTGCAAACTTTCAGCCCGCGGATATAACCTTGACAGTTGTACGGTTTGTAGTCTGTATAGGACAGAGGCGACTGCCTTCAAGATGTAATCAGCCTCAAAAATTCAAAATTTTCTGGAAAGGAAATTATTAGTATCTCAATTTTCAAACAACTGAATATCGATATTTTTTCGAGTGGGTTCTTCAGTATGTAAACTCATTGAAAAATTTGATTTGGTAAGGTTTGGTTTGAAACATAAATAGGCTCGATTCCCACCAAACACAAGATAGTTTTTCTCATATTAACTTTGCGGCCCCCACCTCCCCCCTCACACAAACCCACACACATACCCGCCTCCGTATGCACCAGTCGCCATCCTCGAAGATATTGCCATGTTCCTAAACAACTATATCATGTGATTCTCCATTTAATAGCTTTATTATATTACATTGTCATATTCTGGTTGGGTTTGACTTTTAAAGTGCTGTGCATGCTCTATAGCTTATAAAACTATAATATCAGACGATAATGATATATTCATCTTTTTGTGGTCTGTCGATATAGACGAGTGGATGACAGGAAGACAAACATGATATACATAGATGTATGTACTACTCTTGTTTAATTTCTTGTTTACAGGGAGGTGTGGGTTGTCAGATGCGTCGACAGAAAGCTGAAAGTCTATCTGGCCATTTGGACCCCGAATAAGCTCAGTGACCATTTGGTGTAAACCATGACATAAAAAAAAACAGAATACCTTTCCGGGACCTCAGATGATGTCAGCATTATCTGCAAAACCTAGCATTTGTTTTACTAAAATAATTTGGCTACTTAATTACTCATAAGGATATATTTTGCTACATGGCATCCCGAACTTGGTCACGAGATATTTTCCGCCAGCAAACCATCTCCTTGGGATATCCATCAGTATGGATAATAATAATATTTGCATAATAAGAAAAAATAATTATTCTGTATAATGAAACAGTACTAAACTTGCTTATTTAGAGGACATTCGAGTATAATATTTGTGTTGTTTGCAATTTATGAATGAACAACCATATTTGCCAAAGATTTTCTGTTCAGGAAATATATTTCCTAATTTGGGGACGTTCCTCGTTTTGGAGTCGTACCGCACTGTCCATCAGCCACATATTCGATTTCCACTAGCCTGGCACACTACCTGATCCGAAAGAAACATTGACAGAATACCCTATTTTCCTTACCTTTGTTCTCCCAATACATCTGTTAACTGGAAAGTCGTATAAACACATTTATAATGCATTAAATATAGCATCCATATAAAGATAGTGCTCCCAGGTTCGGGATAACCCATGGCTGTTATTCGGCAAGCGGCTGAGGTATTAGTATTCCCAAGTGAGTTGATTATTAATCGATTAGTGTTCTGATTTATTATTTGCTGACCTGAACTTGATACCAAGAACTTTCCCATGAGAACATGCAACATAGCCGAGCAATGACGGCATGAGTGTGTTCTACTTTATTCTTTGCTGACGTCTTGAAATGGGCAATGTAGGCCAAATTAAAATCTCAATAAGCAATAAGTGTTTGCAATAAGACAATTTTTCGTTTGAGTTATTATGTTAAATCCTACCGTCTTTACTCTACCTAACCGCTTTCGTGACTGAAAGTTCATCTGCTTCGTAATTCATCTTCGGTGTTGGTGTAAGCACGGAAATGTCGGGATCGTTGTATTTCAAATATTCTGTGCTTTTTGGGTGCCGTCTAAATTGCTAATGAACAAAATCTTGGATACCAAACTACCCTCGACATAAAATATGAGACGTGTTGCTTCCACGCTTGGCGTTCAGAATTAAGCGGTTAGGACAAAGCCTCTAAGGTCATCCGGGTACTTTTGCGCGCGATATGTGAATGAGGATAACGTTGGGGGTGATGCTGTCACCCTTTTATCTGGCTGTGCTGACGGAGGCAGATTCCGAATGATACATCGACAAACGTGTGCGCACTAACGTGTGAGTTTGTTCGACTTGTTTTCCGATATACCTGGTACATGTAATAAACGTGATAATCATTTGAGCTAAATGAAAACATTATCTAAGATCCTCCTAGCATATCCTATATCCTAGTCAGTTATGTTCAAGCAGTTGACAAAACTGGATAAAATGGCAATGAGCAACGTATTTGTTAAAATATATATCTAGTCTAGGGTACATGTACAGGTTATAATCATCACAGGAGTGACAATACTTCTTTACAGAATACTAACTGCATGTTACTACTCACATGCCTTGTGCTAGCACAAAATAATGGAATTTGAGTATGACCCCTGAATGACGTCACAAAACCGATTGTATGATACATATGTTGAACGCAATCAGAAACGTATCCGGATTAGTTCATGGACGAGTAGTCAAGGGAATTTTTTAGCCTATAAATTTTTAGTTAGATTATCATTGCATATCATCAAGATTTCTGCTTGTTTGCCAGTGGAACATTGGGGGAATAGAGGTAAAGGCTAGGTCGAAATTATGTGGTCTGGACGATTTTTGTCATTCAAAAATTAGGGTGGGATGCAATTGACGAGCTGCCGACATACGCTGCTTTCTGTCATTTTCTGGACGTATTTTAACAAAGAAATCGCGCTCCGAAATGTGTTCGCTAAGCATATTAAACTGGTTAGTATATTCTACACTGACGATTTTTTTTATGAAAATAGTTTGAGTCTTCGTATTTGCGGAATCAAAATTGGTTAGAATTGAAATTTGAAATGAGCTGAAAATAAATAAAACATTTTCTGATGGCCGTCATTTGGAATTTTCCCGGGATAGTCTGGGCCAACGGTTATACAAATCAGATGAAAATCACCCCACAATAAATATATAAACCATTTCAATTAGTATACCGATAAGTATACCCCATCCCTTTCTCAACACCCCAGCCTCCTTTCTTCTCCATTTCAGTTAACGTTTCATAGAAAAGTGTGCCTGACCGGCAAATCTTTTCTTTATCCCTCAGACTAGAGAGGAGAAACTTAACTCACTATACTAGTGGTCAAGCTCTACCAGAGAGTGTAAACAATCCAAGATGGTCGCAATGATGACGTCATAGTGACGTTATTTTCCCAGAATACATTATTCGGCCAATTTTTGGTCCAATCTCTTTAATAAAAGCAATTTTCTTCGCCAAAACCGCATTATAAATTAGTAAATAATTGCCTCATGTCATAGTTTCTGTCCACTTTTGTCCACATAAAAGCAAAAATTTTGAAGAAAAAAGACGAAAAATTACTTTTCTGGAACATGATCAAGATTTATGCTCAAAATGACCTTATATGATAAGCTACTAATTCGCAAACATCTAACCCTCTGGTAACATCTAACCCTCTGGTAACATCTAACCCTCTGGTAACATCTAACCGTCTGGTTTTCTCTGTTTCGAAAGCACGAGAGGAAAGTTCACTCGGGGGATAAGCGAAGGCGGCCGCAATCCGCAGGCGAGATAAAGGTATTTCGATTCCATCAAATTTCAATTTCGGACAGACCATCGAACGTTTCATCTATTTTAACAGCGGGACATTCGCGTACGTTCATCTTGATCAAGTAGACACAATAAATCTATATCTGAGGTGTTTTGATCTACCTGTAACAGTGACCGTTGCATCTTATTGATGGGTACTGGTGTTCCAAGCATGGCTTATCTTCAGAACCGGATTTCACCATCAAGGGCACCTCCCATGTATGAGGAACACGACTGCTTTGTTTTAGTCGGTAATTCAAATATAAACCAGCCCAAGCAAAGGAAACCGGGTGGATAACATGAAATTTAAAAATATTTCTGGGATGCATTTCAAGAGATGTCATCGGAAAGCACTTGTTTACCCTATCTGCCCTGGGAGGTTGGCGGAAAGTGCCCCCCTAGTGAACTTTTCTCTGCTGCTCCGAAACGAAAAAACCGAGGAGGCTGAAACTTGGTGACTTTAAAGCTTATCTTATTGGAGTCATTTTGAGCCTATTTTCATCTAAACCCGGGCAAGGGTAAATTCAAAATGGCGGCCATGTGCTATCCGCGAAAGTCGGGTTTTTCAATCTTTTCGTTCCATTTCTTCTCAATTTCCTTGCCTAAAATGCCTTGAAAGTATTTTATTTATGCAAAACTAATTATTCTAGATTTTATTTCATTTCTTTGGAGAGGAAAATCGGAAAAATGAAAATTTCGAAAAATCGATCCCAGAAAGCCCGAAAAATGACTTCCGCGAAGATTACGCACTTTCGCCCCCGCCGCGGAGGCTGCGATACACCCCAAATCGCTCAGGCCAGATAGGGTTAACCAGTAATGGAAATAAATAATGTTTCAGCATTATCTCTATAAAACGTGTAAGATGAAATTCCAGATAACTTCTGTACTCATCAGGGTGGTTTTATTTTAAATACAAGATTGAGCTTCGACTTTAATCAATATCATTGCAGCTGTTACCTTGTGAATAACCCGAAGCCTGATCCTACCCTAGATATAGAGAGCAGTCGTGTTAATAAATACGGAGCCTCTAGCATTGGCTAGAAAGGTACAAAGCTTCCAAAGCCGATGCCGATTGTTTCTTCAGGGCATCATTTTGGAGCACTCGTGAGAGGTATTTAGGTAAACGTTTTGGAGCAGTGGTAGAACGGTCACCCGTGGTCCACATGGATCGAGTGAGGTGCCATATTAAAGAGCTCGTGGGGTAGAGTCCAACTGGGGTGGTTGTTATTGGAAGTCACGTCATTCAGCGCATGCGCAGTCGGGTATTAGTAGAGAAAGGAAAGTCGAGGAAGGAGCCAGGCTCGATCTGGTTACCTGGTGGAGTTATCCCCGCCTCTAGCATACCGGATACAGAAACTATTTGTGTGTGAGTGCGTGCGCGCGCCCGTGTGTGGCTTTGTGGAGGTGTGTGTGTGAGTCTGACCGGGTACCATGTCGAGTACGTGGACGCTCCCTCAGAAAACCTTCTCACATCGCGTATTGCTCTTTATTATCACCTTCATCACAACACACCCAAGCTGGTGGAGCGAATATGCGCATGATCACAATTTTCAAATGCTCTTGCCAGTATATGAGAAGTATTGTTGGCTGCTCTTATTCAATCTGTTCCATTTGGTGGGAGGCTCGGATGTAGAGAGATTACGTGTCGAACGTGTTTATACTTGCTCCGAGAAATTTGTCTAATTCTGTGAACACTTTCGACAAGTATCTGTGGGGAAATGTTGGAATTATATCTCAGTTTTTTTATGTTCAAGGCGTTTTTTCTATGTCGGTTTGGCCCGGTTTGGGAGAGCAGAATTCTGCCATTACTGCCTTCTCGGCCTTTGTGACTGAGAGGGTTGTCGGATTGTTTTCCGTCTCTCTCTTCTTTTCTCTGTTTGTTCGTTGTCTGTAAATATTTTGTATTTTGCTGGTGTATATATTTCCTTGTTGGTTTGGTTTAGTATGCAGTTGGTTCGTTTTTCGTTCGGTTTGGCTTACGTTGATATGCACATAATATTTGTGTATATCGAGGTGGGTGTTTGTTCTCTGTTCTTTTGTTTCTCGGTGTTACCAAGCAACTCGCAAGACCTAGGGCTGGGCCATTGTTCTGCCTAGACCTGGTGTTATCTGGAGGAGGGAGTGTATTGTTTAGTGACAATGGTTGTAGCATACACCTTTGGGTGAGGCTCCCTCGGGGTTATTCAATGTGTACTCTGTGGGAGAGCATGCTGTTGAGGTGTGTGCGTGTCACTCTTTGTAGTTGTAGTGAGACTCCCCAGTGGAACTTTGAATTTCTTTTTACTATGGCGTTTAGAAAGTTTGATAGACCACTGAGCCTGAAACTCCTGAGCTTAAAGAAGGCTAATGCGATTGCTATATACCACGCATTGAAAGACACTGTTGGATCTGGACGGTCAGTCCTTACAGGTCTGGTACAGGTATCAAGTACCCTTAGAACTGCATTTGAGTTTTATGGTAATCTTCTATCTATAGAAAATAGCTCTATTCGTTTTATAGAGAGTTTGAGACTGGAGTTCGAAGAATTTCGATGTAGAGTTTCAAACTTACTCCTCTTTGTTCTATTTTACTTGGAGATATGTGGCTTCCTGTTTGGTATAAAGGTCAAGTGAAAACATGTTATACTTGTGGATCAGAAGATCACATGAACTCGGAGTGTCCTTTAAAATATAAATGCCTTGTCATTAGGAAGGACACTTATAAAAAGTGTCCAAAGGCCAAAACGGTACCTAGAGATACCGTGAATAACAATGAAAGAAATGATTCCTTTTGTCTTCGTCCTCACAGAAGTTCGTGAAAAACGTTATGCAGGGGCTATCAGGCAGAAAAAAACTCTGTCAGCTGAAGAGCCTCAAAGTAGAACAGTAGAGGTATGGAATTACAAGCGTCTAGTCCGTCATTCATAATCCAGCCGTCGTCCATTAGAGAATATCCGCGTCCATAATCCAAAGACCTATTCCATTTTCCATATAACAGTATTAGCAC
>JAVTVY010013623.1:0-55150 GCA_036873755.1 Hanleya hanleyi
CGGAAGAAAGCTTCCGCGGAGAAAAAGTAGTCCCCAGACTTCAAATACGCTGCATGGTCCGATGGGGTCGAGTGAGGTATCGAAGTGAAGCATTCGTGAAGGGGCATCTAATGGGCTGGGTGTGGGTTTGAAATATCGGCATTCTGCGCATGCGCGGTGGCCAAAGGGTATGGAAATAGACGTGTTGGAGCTAGGGGAGCCCCTAATGGTCCGATGGGGTCATATGAGGTATCAAAGTGAAGCATTCGTGAAGGGGCATCTGACTGGACTAGCGGCTCGGGCGTTGTCACCATTCTGCGCATGCGCGGGGGCCAAAGGGTATGGAAATAGACGTTTTGGGATCTAGGAGAGCCCCTAATGGGCCGATGGAGTTGTATGAGGTATCAAAGTGAAGCCTATGTGAAGGGGCATCCAGTCATGGGTGGGTGCATGTAAAATTTTTCCTGAAAAAAAAAACGGAACACGGACTTTATCGAAAAATCCGGAAAATGCCTATATGGGGTATGGGGGGTATATAGGTCGCCGGGCTTAACGGGGGTTGCCTATCAATAGAGTTATCTCCCCCTAGTTCCAGGGTGGGTGTACGTAAAATTTTTCCTGAAAAAATACGGAACACGGACTTTATCCTAAATTACGGGAAAATGCCTATATGGGGTATGGGGGTATAGGACCATCCTGGGAAACCTACTTCTCGACATTTGCGGTATAGGTTGTGGGGTCTTGTTTTCTTAGTCTCGTCAAGACAAACATGATAGGAAGTGTCCCGGCACGAAACGGTGAAATTTTTGAAAAAAGTCACCGAGGCCTGGGTAGGCCCATAGGCCTATACTGCATGGCTATGGGTGTATTGGTCCATACGGGGTGGACGTGTTGGGATCTAGGTGGGCCACTAATGATCCGATGGGGTCTAGTGAGGTATCAATGTGAAGCTCTCATGCAGGAGCACTTGACTACACTAATGGTTCGTACGTTGTCAATAGTCTGCGCATGCGCAGACTGGCCGTAGTATAGAAAGCAGGCATTTTTGGGGGTGTGTGTGGGTGTGTTTGGTTAGAGATGGGCTATTCACGGTTCGAATGGGTCGTGTTAGGTATCCATGTGAAGCCTATGTAATGGAGCATCTGATGGCGTGGATGTGGGGTAGAAATAGGGTATGGAAATAGACGTGTTGGGGTCTATGTGGGCCCCTCATGGGCCTATTGTGTCGAGTGAGGTATCCATGTGAATCCTATGTGGGGGAGCATCCACCTGGACTAACATTCACGTGGTTTGGTGGGTCTGCGCAAGTGTGTGACGTCACTTCCGGTTTGGGTGAATGGGGCGTTACCTTTGGACATGTCTAGACTTGTCTGTGTCTCTCCGTGTCATGTACTGGGGTTTTTCCCCACAATGGCGTTCACGTGGTTTGGTGGGTCTGCGCAAGTGTGTGACGTCACTTCCGGTTTTTCAGAATGCTCAAACACTACCTCCAACTTTCCCGGCCCGGCCCGGCCCGGCCCTACCCGGCCGCAGCGCGCGCGCGCGGGTTCTCCGGAAGTGCGCGTCATCACCGGCAGTGCGCGGAAGAATGTCGGATCAAAAGGTCAAAGAAACAGCAGGGCGAATACTTTGACAAGTCCATCGGGTCCGTGTTGAGAACGTAAGCAGCAGGATACATACGGTCTAATGGGAACACATCTCGGGCGAACACCCCTTGAAACACCATACGTGTCTCTGGGTCATTCTCTAGAACGGTGGTTATCTGGTCTGTATCCATGTTAGGTGGAGAAGTCACACAGGATGTTGCGCGCCTTGTCCACTTGAATGATGTTGTCAAACTCGGTGTAGCAGATCACATTGACGGTGCTCCGGAGGGCTAGTTGAAAGTGGATTTCCAACCGTAAATTGCCTTGCTTGGCGAGGGCCAGCTGATGGTCGTTCTCTAAGGTAGGGGTCAAATCGAAACAGAACAACGTGTATCCGTTCCCGTAGTCCTCCCGACTGATGAAATTCCCTTCGTCCTGGTTGATTTGACCGGTGGCTGTAAACAGGCTCTGATAGGCTCAAATGAAATTCGCGCGCCCAAAGTTCGGTGTTAAGGCCGTGGCTGGCATCTGTTGTCCATCCACATGCAGGGCCACAAAATTGATGCCGAAATGTTTAAAGTCAAACGCATTCTCTGGGTAGGCTCCACTGAAACTGGTATTTTCCACACAGGCCAGGATCAATCGCTTGGGTAGTTCCCCCAGGAACATGTTTTCTTTGTTGGCGCTCATACTTCCAGCAGGCACAGAGAACACTTTGGTTTGTACACGTCGGATAGGGTACTGGGCTGGTTTTGTTTCCAAGGCTTTGAGATGTCCCAATTGAACGGCTGGATTCGGTTTCGGACATACAGGACTGCGTCTTCGATGACAATCTTATAGTCAGCTGCATGCCCGTCTACGTTAGTGGCCATCAAGGCGAAGGTCGGAGGCGCCCGTATCAGTCGGATTTTGATGGGGATCTTGTTCAAGAGGTATCGGTCTTGCATGAACATGTCTGCGTGCCGTGGACCCATGAGATCCACCGCGACGCCGTTCGCGGTCAAAGCCTTCCGTTTGCTATATCCCGTATTGTCGTTCTCTGCGCCCATGTGCTCGGCTTTGTCCTGGTAGAATAAAGCGGCTGTCAGTTGAGATTTTTTAGCCTCTCGTCCATGCGACAACAGCATCTCGATGTAGGCTCGATAGGGGTACGTGTTGGTCGAGTCACTGATGAGTTTGTCGCTGAGAAATATATCCACCTGTTGAAACATCCAGTGCAGCCAGAGATTCGGCGGGCCCACCGTTGCTTGGTCGGCGATTCTGGTGCCATCTCCATTGACGATCTTGGCTTTCACATACAAGTATGTATGGGCTAAATCCACATAGGCCGTATCCGCATTACTGATGGTGAACTCGATGGGCCCTGTTGCGTTGATGCTGGACAGCAGGAGATGCTCCACCCATAATCCTTGTTCGGCACTGGTCTGTGTGGGCGGGACGGTCCACAAATCAAATTCACTGTTGGTGGAGGGGCAGGACTCGTCGTGGATCAAGGACATGTTTAAGAAAAGATATCCCGGGTCTTCGATGTGCGTCGTCGATGGGTCGGTCGTCGACTGGTGCGTGGTCTCGGTGGGACAGGTCTTTTATTCCCTATGGTGCGTTGTGCTTTGGCCACCAAGACGCCTCCTGCTTCTTTGGCCCGCCGTTTCAAGGCTTCTTTGGGTGCCGTACCCCCCAAGACATCACCGACGACTTGCAGTCCACTGCGTACCGCTTGTTTGCCGATTGCTTTCACCCCACGCGTCACCAAGGGCAGGAACGTTTTGACGATGCTCCCGAGTATGTTCCCCAGTCCATGTCTACGTTGCATGCGTGCACCGCTAAAAACCGGAAAGCCACCCCCGGCCTGTTGGGCATAATAGTCCATATAGCTGCGTGCATCGCACTCGTAAGGCACCTTCATTATACAAAGTGGGGAGCACGTGCTTGTCGAAAATGAAGTGTCACCACCACTTTCCCGCGTTCGAATGCCACCGGTCATCCCGTGTCATCTCTTATATCCACCGTGATCGTGTTGATGTGGGTTTGTCGTACGGGCAGGTAGAGCATGTGGGTGAAACTGTGGGTGACTTGATCTCCATACAACTTTTTAATGGGCACCACCCGTAACAGAGGCGTGTTGATATCGCCCACGATGTGGTTGTCCACCACGTCCGAGTAGACGTAGAGTCCGTACATACCCGACTTCATATCCATCGAGATCTCGCCTTGGTGGGCGGTGGGACCAGCGAACGTCCGTAGATCGAAACCCAGCATTTGCTGTAGGATAGGACTCAGTACGACACTCGCGTTGGCGGTAACGATAAGCTGTGCCTTGTCGTTGTGTGCGTTGTAATCGAAGTCCACGTGATTCTTGAAGGGAAAGGCTTTGATGGGTTTTGATGTATTCGTGACCTCCCGTAGAGCCTTATAATGCAACAGTCTTGTCAGCCCACCCATGAACTCCTTGGGGGTATCGTATTGGCCTTCGGGCAGGGTGAGTCGGGTGTTTTTGCCTTCGTAGGTCACCTCGTGCCACACTTCATTGGCTCGCACGTTGTACCACGAGTAAGGGTATTGGATATCCACGAGGCCACATTCCCATCGTCCAGGTAAATGCAACGGTTGCGGTAACTGGGTCACGTACTTGGCCACGGTGTTGTCAGGAAACACATCCAGCGAACTGCTACTGGGTAGGGTGTGGTAAAACATGGCGACTGAGCTGTCCTGCTGCTGCTGTTGGTTTTAATAGGTGTTCCAGGCCTTGGGCGGTTGTGTCCGGCGTCGTGTTCGTCGCGTTGAGTTGCTACGTGTCACGGCTCTGGAGATGTGGGATGTCCTGATCAAGGATGGTTTTTTAAAGGTTTGAAAAGAAGGTGCCCGTTGTGGTGGTGAAGTTTTGGGGGGTGACTCCGGTTCCCATTCGGATTCCCAAGAAGGTAGTGGGCCACTCGGCGATTGCTGGGTTCGCTGCATAAAGGCCCAGCGGTGGGGGTTCCCCATCAATTCCTGTGGTACATGCATGTCTTTCAAGCCTTGACCGAAGACCTCCCATCCTCGAGGATCCGTGTGCGATCTGGGTTTACGCATCAGGTCATTCACTAAATCCGTCATGTGGGTGCCGGGGACCACCTGATTCTGTACCAGGAGTTCGCCTTTATCATTCCAAGTCATGTTAGGATTCTGTTTCATCCGTTGTAATACCAGGCCAGCTTGTTTCTTGAACGATGCAGGTACACTCTTCAGCACTTCGTCTTCCACCCACTGTGGGGCTGTGGGTGGTACCCCTGGTAATGGCGGCTGTTGGAGCGGTGCTGAGGTCGGCGGTGTGTCACGTGGTGGTGATGGTGGTGGTGGCGGTGGGGTAGAGAGGGTTTTGTATTGGTCCATGAACGTCATGTACCGTTGAAGCGTCTCATTGTACCGTTGTACTTTCTCACTGTCGCTTAACCCCGGTCTCTGTAAGATCTGTTGCATCTCTCCATCGTGGGTGTTTATGGTCTTCACCGTAGGTGGGACAGGGTAGGCCGATTGGAGGTTTTGAAGGAATCGTGGTTCGACGAGGACCATTTTTTTCGTGTGGTTCATTGTCGGCCGAAGAGTCCACCCAATACTGGACCCAACACGGAAGCGGCCAACGGTGCTAAGATGGCCCCGAGAAATCCACCTGTCTGTAACACCTTTTTCTTTTGTGTTTGTGGGACCCGCTTCTGGACTAGGGTTCGGAGACCTGTCTTATGCTTGGTCAACTTGGTCTTCTGAGCCGGAGTCAGTGGTGCGTTGCCTTTTAACAGGTTGTACCCGATCTCGCACAGACAGCGTACAAGGTCAGGGTCCGCACCGCGTACAATGGTTCAGACCAACTCGGGTGGGGCCGTCTTCAATACACGGAGCGTGGTCGCGCAGACATCATGTACAACTGATGCTAGAACCCACAACTCTGCTCTTTTTATCTACTTCAGAGAACAGAGACAAAGTCAACCATGCTGTGGTATTCATTCTTTTTATTACCCCCATCATCAAACACACACTCCAGCTGGGGGCGCCACTGTGGATGTGTTTACATTATTTTTGTATGTACACGTGGTGGGTCTCTCCGGGAAAGATGCCGGTCCGTAGTCGAAGGTGGTCAGGGGTGGCTTGCTTGAGGTCGAAGAGCATATACCCGTGCTGAGGGGTTGTGGCATCTTTAAAGGCTTCCAACGCAAACGGTGTGCGGCCGGGATATATCTGTCTCGCCCGGTGCAGCAGTTGAGTGGTATCTCTCGGGTTTTTGAAGACCACCAGGTAGTGGGCATTTAAGCTGATGTTCCGATGTTCTTTGTTTTTACTGAACAGATTCTGTACAATGTAGATGATGCTGAGCCGTCGATGATGGCTGCCTTTGGTAAAGAGTTGGGTGATCCGCGCATCCGTCTCCGCCATGAGATCATCCAGAACCACTAAAGTATCCGGTTCCAAATCGACCAGGTTGGGTAGGCCTTCCACGAACGTGATGTGGGGCATTGCTGCATACGCTGCCTGCCATTCTCCATAACACCACACGACTCGGGCAATGGGTGGGGTGATCATGCTGTCGGCGTGTTGAAGGAGCTTCCGGACGAAGTGCGTTTTGGCGGAGCCCGTCGGTCCTGCGATGAGACACGTGAAGGGATGCTGCCACCGAGGGTCCATGGTTCGAGGTGTATCCGTTGTCGTGGTAACCCGCTCTTGTAAATTTCGTATGAGTGAACTGGAGTGGTGGTGGTGGGTACAACGTCGGTCGTCATTGTCTGTTCACTGCGAGTGATGATGGTGGTGGGTACAACGTCGGTCGTCGTTGTCTGTTCACTGTGAGGGATGAAATCCGGTGGGTCTTCAGACGTACTGGGTGTACTTGGTGTAGATGTTGACTGTATACTTGGTGTGGAGCTCGACGTGGCTTGTACACGGGGTGTGGTGGTGACTGGGCTCGATACGGGGTTGACTGGTGCTATCTGTAGACTGGTTTCACTGATGGCTTGTGTTCTCAGTTGGTTAAGTAGACGTCGTCACACAGGTGAATGCTATCACCGTCCAGGTCACCCAATAACACCCGTTTCAAGGTAGTCCAGCCTTCCGGTGACAAAGAGGCGTGTGCTTGGGGTTCAGACGTACACCAACACCTAAGTCCGCTATCGATGAGGTCCACTCGTTTGGGGTACAACAATAGGGTGCAGCCAGGTGTAAGCCTCCGGGTAGCCACAGCCCCTTCTCTCACCTCGGGGTGTAGTAAGTCATCCACCTCGGGGAGTACATCTTTCAGTGCCATCCATAAGGGTGGACAGAGTGTGATATAGGTACCTCCACTCTGTTCCAACCGGGGAAAAGGGAATCCTCTCCAGCAGTGCGTATGTGCACACCGACTTCCACGTGCATGAAATCCCTTTCGGACTCTTTTCCCTGTAACAATCGTGTCAATAGAGTCCAGCCTGATAGCGATAACAAAATCTTCACCTTCTGCGGTGCGTCTTGGACCAGCTCCAGGTGATCGTATTTGACGATGAGGTAGACGTCGGACGTCAGTTGGAATAACGCAAGCTCTGTTCCGCTCGCTGCCATGGTGGAGAATGAAAAGCGAACGGTTAGAGAGGTGGCTTTATAGTGTACCTGTTGGGTAGGGTTTTATACACCGTGTGAGTCATGGGCACTTGTTATACCATCTTGGATATGTCCCATAATGCACCGGGTCAAAATACTCGCTTCTGATTGGCTGAGAACACTCCTGCGCACACCTCCTCATGACCTCCACCATAAACCGGAAGTGACGTCATTACATCCGGGTGAAAGGGCCCAATATCCGCCATTATCCGCCATTTTCCCACAATGGCGGCCAATGGCCGCCACCATCGGGTCTTTCCGGTCACTAGCCGCCATTATCCGCCATCTTGTGGCCACCGCGCATGCGCAGAATGGTGACAACGCCCGAGTCGCTAGTCCAGTCCGATGCCCCTTCACGAATGCTTCACATTGATACCTCATACGACTCCATCGGCCCATTAGTGGCTCCCCTAGCTCCAAAACGTCTATGCGCAGAATGGTGACAACGCCCGAGCCATTAGTCCAGTCAGATGCCCCTTCACGAATGCTTCACGTTGATACCTCATATGACCCCATTGGACCATTAGTGGCTCCCCTAGCTCCAAAACGTCTATTTTCATACCCTTTGGCCACCGCGCATGCGCAGAATGCCGATATTTCAATCCCACAGCCAGCCCATCAGATGCCCCTTCACGGATGCTTCACTTTGATACCTCACTCGACCCCATTGGACCATTAGGGGCTCCCCTAGCTCCAAAACGTCTATTTTCATACCCTTCGGCCACCGCGCATGCGCAGAATGCCGATATCTCAACCCCACACCCAGCCCATCAGATGCCCCTTCACGAATGCTTCACTTTGATACCTCATACGACCCAATCGGACCATGCAGCGTATTTCAAGTCTAGGGACATCCCCTTTTCCACAAAATTCAAGATGGCGGCCAAACTCTGGCAGATCGAGTTGTCTCCCTTGCGTCCAGAGTGTACAGATGGCGCTACTAGTTCCTCAAGTGACGTCATAGTTACATCCGGGTGAAAGGGACCTCCATTTCAGTAATCCCTGCTACTACCGTCGCTGTATGTATGAATGACATGTATATTGACTGAAATTATAATCAACATATCCCAAACTTATGAAAGCCGTGTGACGGAAGTTCGTGGGTGGAATATTAACGGAATAAACTGATTTTGAAGACAAAACTTGCGAAAAAAGCAATTTACCAGACAATTTTGCACGATTTTGGCCCATGAAATCCCGCTCTGGAAATTTCCATCACTCGGAGATGAAAAGCTCAGTCATTTTTGAGTAGAATTCGTCGCGAAAAAACTGAAATATTGTTGAAAGACACGTTAAATTCTATTCACTCACTCACTCACTCACTCCCACTTGAGTAGAAATGACGATTTGAATTCATCCGGCAATAGATACAAGCAACGGTGTGTTTAATTTCCGAAAAGAGCACCCCGCGCAAACATCGACGAAATCAACTAACCGCGTTGATGTTGGAGCGCGCATGCGATCATGTGGGTAATCCAAGTGAAACCAAAGCGGCCAAATAAAAATATCCGGTAGGAATTTTACACATTCATGCGGGAGATATGTAAATACTGCAGTTATATATTTTCTACATCAAACGGGTAATAAATTGGGTATGTTTGCAAATGCCATGATGCTAGTATATACACAGTACACGACTACTGGTTGTTAGACAGACTGCCACATAAAAAACGAAAGTTTAGAAAGCCAGATTCTTCATTTTAAACACAAATGGAATCAGTTTTATTTATTTTTATCTTCTTGATGTTTATGTTTCCAATGATATAGATCATCTAATCTATTCAATAGGTTTGATTAATTACAGGTTTCACTGTGGGGTTTTTTCTGTCCATCATTGTAACAGCTCGAAGCAATCTTTTTTGTTAATTCTAAACCTTCTTCAGTGAATTATGAAAATAAAATCATTGTATCTGTTTTATTCTTTAAATTAATTCACAATTAATAACATCCTACACACATGTACCTGGAAATGTTTGTGAATTATGTTTCCATTACAAATATGTCTAATAGCATGCTTGACATTTAAACGCATCCTAGATTGCACACAGTTTTTGAAATATCGGGTATTAATTAATATGGATCTAAACAAATAACAATGAATGTGCATAATACCATTGAAACCCTGTACAGTGGGAGACACCAGTGGGATCTGACTGATCCACCAAGGTTGCAATCACTAGAAATATGTATACTTCCCATGGATTGAAAAAATATGGACTCTGTTTACAGTCACACACAAAGGCGTTTTCTCGCATGTCAACATCACAGTCTGTGACATACTGTACTATTCACATGGCAAGTGAATACAGAGAAACTTTGGTCGTTCTGCAACTATCATTTTGTCAAATCATTTGAATACCCGCCTTTGACGATGAAATGGACAATGGACAAATCGGAAGTGCTGACTATGCCCCAGGCACTCCAAGATTATATGCATAGCCATACTTGCAGCCAGGGAAGGGGAATCCCATGCAACGCATTAACGCCTATGTTAACGTCCCAGTGCTTGTGTTAACGCCTTAACGCTTTATCGTAGCGCCATAACGCCCTAGCTTAACGCATTGACGCAATGATGCAAAAAGATCAACACGCCCATAAGTGTTCATATAGTTTATTATCCCCTCCATCACATCATACCCACGCTGGGGGAGCCGCGTTGGGTATGTTTACAATTCAAGAAGGCTCTTGTCCAATAAGAAACTGTCGTTTGAGAAAGTTCAATCTTCGTTCGGTGTAACCTAAGCATCATTGGGCAGTCCAGGATACCGTTAAGGAAGCATATCCTCAAACGGTTGTTTGCGCATTCTGATCGCATTTTCCAGGGCCTAGGTGGGTGGTATCCCTATATCCTCTTCCAAGTGATGCTTGGTCTTCGTGATGGACCTGTGCGTGGGATCGCCTTTCATTTTAAGCGGGAGCAGACTATACCGTTCATAGATGGCCATGGCTGTTTTCCTGATGCAGGGCGCATTTGGATGTACGCCTGTTGTAAGTTATCCTGCCCGGCGTCTTCCATTACCGCAGCATAGCTATTAATAGCTTCGTGCACAATACAATCCCAGAAGGTAGGTTCTTCCTCACTTCTCTGGGACGTAGGCTGACTATCTGAGATCAAGCTCTCCGTATCAGTAGATAGACTCACAGCAGTTTCTGTTTCGGTATCAGTCGGTGGACTCTGTATCAGCATCCGTCTCAGTGGGCTCCTCGGTGTCTTCAATCCCATGTATATTCTTTTCTTGTGGCATCATATCGTAACGTCTGGTGGACTTGCGTTCGCACTCAGAGTATGTATAACCCATGTTGAAGGTTGAACGTCGAATGTGCGTGTTTTGGGAATACACTGGCTTTTATAGACAGTAACGCCCGTCAACGCCCACCTTAACGCCCTGGTGAACTAGCGCAGAAGCTCTGATTTTCATGGAATTGCGACTAATTCATCGAAATGCAGTGACGCCCGTCAACGCCCGTCGTTACGCCTTAACGCTCGTCTCAACGCCTTAACGCCATATCTGAACGCCTTAACTTCCTAGCATAGCGCCTTGACGCCATGATGTAGACAGATGAGAGAACAACAACAACAAGGATGACAGGTCAATCATTTTATTCTTCTCTCCAGTACATCATACCCACACTGGGGAAGCGGCGCTGGGTATGTTTACAATTCTCGTAGGCTCTTGTCCAACCAGAAGCCGCCATTTCAGAAAGATTAATCTTCGTTCGGTGTAACCTAAACGTCTTCGAGCAATCCAGGACACTGGAGCTCGGACATCTTACTTCTCCCATTCGGCATTGGGATCAATCTCCGTCGGCTCTTCAATTCGGGACAGCGGATCGACCTCCATAGGTTCTTCCATTCGAAGACGCATTCCCATGGGAACTGAAATATCCGGTCTCGAGAGTGGCGAGCGTGATCCGTGTATGACACGTTGGTGACGTCTCCATTGACTGGGATGCTTAAAGTCTATCTCACACACTGCACATGTATGCGTGGGTACTTCGTGGCGTGCAGGTGTGTGACGAAGTAAACTGTCCAGGTGATGAAAGGGCCTCAAGCCAGTCGTACACGTGAACATTGTTGTAGAGTGTCTACTGAATGGAACGTCAGCTGTGTACGTCTTTGTTATACGGTTGCTTTTATGGACAGTAACGCCCGCCAACGTCCAGCTTAACGCTTCAACGCCCTGGTGAAATAGCTCAGAAGCCCTGGTTTTCATGGAATTGACAATAATTCATCGAAATGCGGTGACGCCCGTCAACGCCCGTCATCACGCCTTAACGCCCGTCTCAACACCTTTTAACGCCCTATCCCAACGCCTTATGCATTGTCTATCATCTATGGACGGACATCATCATGTTGGAGGGTGAAGAAGATGATTTCCCGTCTCCAACTGCGTCTCCATAAAGGTTTGAAACGCCTCATGCAAGGTCAGAAGATTCTGGGCACTGGTAGTTGTGTTGGTTTCCTCTTTGGGTACTATCTGTTTCTTATGCAGCAGAAGACATACCCGTGTCACCGATTGGATGTCATCTGTGAGCGTGATAAGATGACAACGCATGCGTTGGTGCTGAACGATAATTCCACCTTGAGCTGTATCAATAATAGCATCGACATTGGCTTGACGCAACGCTTCGGCTAGAATATCCTCGTTGTTGGGTTCAAACAAGATGGGCTCTATAGTGCTCATGGTGAAATGAGGAAGATGGTGCCGTGTGGGCTATTTATAGTGGGACGATTTTGGTCGTAATGATGCGTTCAAACAGGGGCTTCTTTTCTGCTATTGCTAAGGCATACGTCGTATTTCAGTTCATGCCCGAGGTTTTCAACATCGACGCTGTTCTTTCGACTTCCATATGGACCAGGTCCTTGTCCAGCAATGTTATATGGGTCACGAGGTCGGCATACTGCTGACGTAAAGCCCGTCGTAGTCGAAGTGCAAATGTGTTATGGGTTAAAATTGCAGCTTCCTCTTTCGAATACCCTTTGTGGTGAAACTTGTTTTCTGTGGCTCCCAACGTCTCGCCCATCTCGGCGTTACGCGGTCTGTTGACCGCTCTCTCTTGCAGGAAACTAGCCTGTTTATGTATACTATGATTTTCTTTTTGAATTTGGTGCTAATACTGTAATATGGAATATGGAATAGGTCTTTGAATTATGGACGCTGATATTCTTTAATGGACCACGGCTGAATTATGAATGACGGACCAGACGCTTTTAATCCATACTTCCTTTGATTAAATGCTTCTATAGCCTCGAGTTCACGTTGTGTTCATTCCCTTGCACGTATTTGGGTTGGTCCTTCACGGTTGGGCGATGGCGGCAGGTTGTTGATGCTGGACGGATGCTGCCAGGTGTGGACTCGGTGGATGGTGTAGGGGTATATGACGTTGTGCTGACCCCTCGCCGGGTAACTGGTGGGTCGTCAACCGGCAATCATCAGAGGTATGAGCTTTTAAGTCTACGAACAGGTAGCAGTACGGACGACTTGCCCCACTTGAAACGCCTGCATGAAATGGTCGATGTGCTGAGGATAAATTCGACAGCCAAACACACGGATTTGTGTTCTGTCGATGGGATTGGATAACAACACAAAGTATTGGCAGTTCAAGGCAATATATCCTGACGCCTTCCCTTGACGAAAGAGATTCTGCGTCAAATAGATGACGGACAGAGTGCGATGATGTGACCCTTTGGTAAATAGGTCGGGGATTTTCAAATTGTTCTTGACCGCACTCATCAGGTCATCTAGCACTACCACTTTGGTCTGCTCGGAATCGATGTAATACGATTCGTCTATGTAGTGAGGAATTCCAGGGACGAAGCTCACATTCTGTGGATCCTCGGACATTAACCCCTCCTGGCAAACTTTTTGCGCTATCTCCGGAACGACAAAAAATGGAGAGCTGAAACTCCTTGACCTTATAGTTTATTATTTGCATAACCCTCCGAGCAGAGGATCATGGGTAAATTCAAGATGGCGGCCACGTGGGGTACCAGAATAGTGATGTTTTTGTCATATTTCTTCAAAATATCTGCTTTTCCGCGATGAAAAGTGGGCAAAAACTATTTTATTTCACATCACACTAAAATTTGCTAATTTATCATGCTATTTTTGTGGAGAAATTGCATAAATAAAAAATTTAGAAAATCCGCCCGAAAAATCGACCAAAAAAATGCCGTTTTTAAAAATGTGTCACTGTGACGTCATCAAAGCGGCCATCTTGGTTTTTTAAAACATTTTCTGGTAGAGCTTGACCCAAGAGTATAGTGTGGTAAGTTTCAGCTCCCTAGCTCAAGGGGTAAGAAAAATAATTAGGAGGGTGGGCCCCAAGGCCAGGACAGGTCTCAAAAAGCCCAGGCCAGATAAGGTTAATATGCGTTACCACCGCCCTCCTAATATACCGATTGCTAATTGGCAACTGTTGTTAGATAATATAGAACATGTCCGCGATTCCAACCCTGATAAAAACATTTTAGTTCTAGGCGACTTGAACGATGATCTCTTCAATCATTCACCTGCGCGATACGATAAACTCGCTTGGCTTTAACCATGGAGGTAAAATTGGAAGAAGGCACACTTTGGGGTGATAAAAGTGTTCAACGTACGATGCCGACACAGGGGTATAGCGGATTAACCTGAGGTATTATAGCTGGCTCGGCAATGTCCGCCGTTGATTCGGTGGCATTCGATTTCACGCGCATGCGTGCCATGGACTTGCGTCAGTTTGCTGTCGACCTATTAAGCGTTGTGTATTCGAAGTGGCTATTGCCAATTAACGTGCCGTTGCGTTGATCACCATCAGGCGATCTGAGCCATTGTCAAGTCGAGGAATTGCATGTAGTTGGCATAAAAAAGTTTTTGAAATTTTGAAAAGACTTGGACCACTTGAATTACTTATTATATTTTATCAACATGAGAAATTCCATGACTAGAAAACATTTCCAAATTTTGTAACGGAACGATTCCTGTTATTCAAAGATGACTTACCTGGTGACATTTTAAATAGTATCCGGTTGTTTACTGATGATACATGCCTCTATGTTATTTCTGACTACTATGGAATTTCCTTAACACAGTGGGGAATATTCCTTAGTTATGTTAAGGAATATTCCGCTGGTGTAATAGTCGAGGAAACTGAATCTATTATACTATTGATACGTCAACTGAGTGTAACAGAAAGACGTGCGAAGTCAAGGATTAACAATCAAATATTTATTTACAATACTAAAATCATATACAATTTAAGTAAGGTTAATACAACAAATAAATGTGTGAAATATAGTCTTACTGTCTGTTCAATGCTATACCGGTGTGCACTTTACAGTCCTTGTTGACGCGCACAAATCACTCTTCTGTATAATGGTAATGCAACGCTGCTCAGGTGTACACAGTCCCAGTAAATGTCCAATATATGATAGCCGTTAACAAATAGCGCAGACCATGCAGCAGCCAACAGTCAATACACAGGAATAAACAATCCAGCAGTCCGTAATTACAGGCAAAGGTAACACAGCACAACAGACCCACATCAAAAGCCAGTTTGAATTCCCTCCTGAATGACTGACTGAATGCGCTATTTATACTCTATGATGCATTCCAGATCAATCTACCCAATCAAGAAGCTTCTAGAATACACAGCGTTACCACATCATCTGGCCGAGATACAATTTACAACAGCCTCCCAGAAAGCTCCAAGTGACTGACCCACATAATGATACGTAAACAAGCTTGCGTCAGCTCTATATTCTAGAAACATCCACAATGTCTAATAATAGACTACAATACCATGACACTATTATGTTATGCCATTCAAGGTTCTGGCCTCTCTGTAAAGTTCCCGGCTCTTGGTGCGGTTTGCAATGAGTAAGAGAAGATGAATACTGATATGTCGTCCTCTCATTCACTCAGAAGTGGTGTAAATATATACCAGCAAACATCCCATTTCTGTCACATGAAGAAGATAAGTTTTACGTGAATGCAGCTACGCTATTATAATCTATCCTAACACGCCGATTTCCAGAGTTTTGCGAATATGAATATGATAATATAGGCTCTTTGAATATGATAATCGGTTACTCTTGCATTGGCGGAATATCAACATACGCTGAATGTGCCTGATGTCACCGCAGTCCAGCTTCTAGCGGAAATTTGTGTAGTAAAGTTTTATTCTACCTATGCTGATAATATGAGGAAATCTCTTCCCTACAGTCATTTCTCCTAAATCGTCGCTAAACCGTAAGTAGTATAGTCCCGTGATTTCGAGTCAACTTGACCTCATTATTTGTTCCCCCGGGTAAAATTTAAGGGGGTACTTGGTCACGTGACGATCATGTGATCGATGGGGGGAAATTACCTCCAACACAGAAGAGTTCCAATCTAGGGGGAGGTAACTCCGGGTCACTATAGTTCCGGCAAAGGGCCCCTGGGCATGTATTCTTCCGCGGTGATGCAGTCTGGTGGTGATGCGGTCGCGGGAAAAAGCTTCTGCGGAGAAAAAGTAGTCCCCAGAATTCAAATACGCTACATGGTCCGATTGGGTCGTATGAGGTATCAATGTGAAGCATTCGTGAAGGGGCATCTGATGGGCTGGGTGTGGGGTTGAAATATCGTCATTCCGATTGGGTCGCAATGTGAAGCGCGGTGGGTGTGGGGTTGAAATATCGTCATTCTGCGCAAGGGGCATGGAAATAGACGTTTTGGGGTCTAGGTGGGCCCTTAGTGGACCGATGGGGTCGAGTGAGGTATCAATGTGAAGCATATGTGAGGGGACATCCGACTGGGTGGATGTGGGGTAGGAATATCGTCATTCTGCGCATGCGCAATAGACAGAGGGTATGGAAATAGACGTTTTGGGATCTAGGTGAGCCACTAATGAGCCGATGGAGTCGTATGAGGTATCAATGTGAAGCATATGTGAGGGGGCATCCGATTGGACTAGTGTTTCGTCCGTTGTCAACATTCTGCGCATGCGCAGACAGGGAATTGTGGGAAAAGGGTGTGGAAATAGACGTTTTAGGGTGTAGGTGGGTAATTAGAGCTGTTTTGCCGTCCGTTTATTGTTGGTTTTGCCGTTAACGACATATGAACGTTTGAAAAGGGAGACAACTCATATTGCCAAGACTCTTCCGTAAGAGTGATTTTCATTGGTCATTGGTGGTTGGCCTGTGCAGAGCGCCCCCTTACGGCCAAGAGGCGCGAAATATGCGATGTGAATCAGCGGGGGGAACAAGGAGAGAAGGGACGTCAGTGATACAAGCTGTTTATCAGCGTAGGCCTGTATATAGTCCCATATAGCTCCATACTGGCTATATGGGGGGAGGGGTGGTCAAATTTTTTCGTGGGCTTTACTATGGCTTTTGGGGTCTCGATTTTCTCGTCTCGCCAAGAAAATCACAATGGGAAGGGTCCCGGACCGAAGCGGTGAAATTTTTGGAAAAGTACCGGGTAGGTCTGTATATAGGCCCATATAGCTCCATACTGGCTATATGGGCAGAGGGGTGGTCAATTCTTCCTTTTTTTGTGGGTTTTACTATGGGCTGTGGGGTCTTGTTTTTCACGTCTCGTCATTTAGAACACGATGGGAAGGGTCCCGGAGCGAAACGGTGAAATTGTTGGAAAAGTACCGGGTAGGCCTGTATATAGCCCCATATAAGCTCCATACTGGCTATAGGGGTATAGGTCCAACCTGGAAAATTCACACACGTTCATTGTGGTATGGGTTGTTTGGACTTGTTTTTCACGTCTCGTCATTTAGAACACGATGGGATGGGTTCTGGAGCGAAACGGTGAATTTTTTGGAAAAGTTCACCGAGGCCTGTGTAGGTCCATATAGCTCCATACTGGCTATGGGGGTATAGGTCCAACCTGGCAAATTCACACACGTTCATTGTGATATGGGTTGTTTGGACTTGTTTTTCGCGTCTCGTCATTTAGAACACGATGGGAAGGGTCTGGAAGCGAAAAGGTGAAATTTTTGGAAAAGTTCACCGAGGCCTGGGTAAGCCCATAGGCCTATACTGCATGGCTATGGGGCATAGGTCCATACGAGGTGGACGTTTTGGGGTCTAGGTGAGCCCCTAATGATCCTATGGTGTCGTATGAGGTTTTATTTTGAACCTCTCGTGGAGGAGCATCCGCCTAGACTAATGGTTCATTCGTTTTCAATAGTCTGCGCATGCGCAGTCTGGCCGAAGTATAGAAAGCAGGCATTTTGGAGGATATGTGGGGGTGTGCTTGGGGTAGAGATGGACCGCTATGGGTCCGAATGGGTCGTGCAAGGTGTCAAAGTGAAGCTTGTGTGGGGTAGAGTCAGAATGGCGTGTTTTTAAGTGCAAGTTGCGTTAATCTGCGCATGCGCAGTTGGTTGTAGTAAGTAAAGTGGTCATTTTGGGGCAGTACAGGAAGGTATTTGGGATAGAGATGGACCATCCTTGGTCCGAATGCCTCCTGGGAGGTGTCATTTTGTAGCTCTCGGGGTGTAGACCCCAATTTGGGGGCTGTCCACAGCATCTGTGGCGTCATCGGTGACGTCATCAGTACGAGTAGTAGCGAAAGTGGGCATTTTGGGGCAGCGAAGGAAGGTGTTTGGGGTAGAGATGGACCATCTTTGGTCTGAATGTGTCTAGGGAAGTGTCATCTTGTAGCTCTCGGGGTGTAGACCCCGATTTGAGGGCTGTCCACAGCATCTGTGACGTCATTGGTGACGTCATCAGGACGAGTAGTAGCGAAAGTGGGCATTATGGGGCAGTGAAGGATGGTATTTGGTGTAGAGATGGACCATCCTTGGTCCGAATGCGTCGTGGGAGGTGTCATGTTGTAGCTCTCGGGGTGTACACCTCGATTTGAGGCATGTCCGCAGCATCTGTGACGTCATCGGTGACGTCATCAGTACGAGTAGTAGCGAAAGCGGGTATTTTGGGGCAGTGAAGGAAGGTATTTGGTGTAGAGATGGACCATCCTTGGTCCGAATGCGTCGTGTGAGGTGTCATCTTGTAGCAACGCCCGCCAACACCAAGCTCAATGCTTCAACGCCCTGGTGAAATAGCTCAGAAGCTCTGATTTTCTAGATATTCCATGGAATTGTCACTATTCTTCGAAATGCAGTGCCGTCCGTCGTTACGCCTTAACAGACCGGAGAGAGTACAACAACAACAACAAGGATGAGACATGAGAGAACAACAACAACAAGAAGTTTTTTCATATAGTTTATTCTCCCCAATGTTACATCATACCCACGCTGGGGGAGCCGCGTTGGGTATATTTACAATTCAAGAAGACTCTTGTCCAATCAGAGGCCACCATTTGCATCTGTCATATTCGTTCCTGTCCGTTAGATGTATTCTTGTCCAATCAGAAGTCTCCATTTCAGAAAGTTCCATCTTCGGCTATGTTCGCTCTGAACCGTTTGTTCTAATCATCGTCGGGCAGGCCAGGATACCGTTGAGGCAACATATCCTCAGATAGTTGTTTGCGCATTCTGAGTATTATCAGTGCGTGGATGAATACATTCACCCGATGGGAAGATTCCGTAATTTGATCACGAAAAACGTAACATTGGTCACCCTCTCTACGAACCATTGGAAGTTGGGGCGCTGTTCATAGGCCCATCCCAAGACATCCAATTGGTCCACTTGGTCCAGCACGGGCTGTAGCGACGCCCGGTTAATGATGGTAAACGGTTGGTCAAATACCCGGATGTTACTGCTCGGGTAAAAGTATCGAAAAAAATGGCCTTTGGTGGCACTCTCACTTCGCCCACTGGACAATCTCCTCTCTCCTCGTGCAAAGATCACACCCGGCCAAGGGTACACCTTCAAGGCAGGTCAGGCATCGCTGGCGATGGTAGCGGAGATCTCCGGGCTCTCCCCTGGTTGAGTTGTAACCCACACTGAAGAAATCATCTATCATTTCCATAGTTATGGGCGGGTATCTTTTGGTAACTCTTTTGGGGAGTCGAGCGGGAACCGGCACCTTTTCGTCAATCTTCAACGATTGCTCGTCTGCCTTGGAATTGGCTGGCTTTTCCATTTGATCGGGTCTGGTACAGGTTGTGAGAAATGTACATCTAACATGCGTGTTTCCGTATTTATAGTTAGAGGGGAGGTGACCGTCCTATCGACCAATCAGAAACCATCATTTCAGAAAGTTCCTCCGTCTTCCATCCGGGTACTGTGGTTTTACATCCGGGTCCTCATCTTACATCCGGGTTCTTCCATGTTTACTGTCACGTGACCGGAACCGGAGAGCTAGGAAGTGACGTCATCTTTCGCATGCGCACGTACCTGTGGTGCACAGGCCCAGGTCCAGAAGCTCTCATGTCCTGCATGTGAATAGTCAGTCATATTATGTGTATGCATGTGTGTTTAGGCATCTGTGTGTGTATGCGTGTGTGTGTGCTTGCGCGTGTGTGTGTGTGTGTGTGTGTGTGTGCGTGTGCGTGCGTGTGCATGTGTGTGTATGCGTCTGTGTGTATGCGTGTGTGTGTGCTTGCGTGTGTGTACGCGTGTGCGTGTATGCGTCTGTGTGTATGTGTTTGCGTGTGCGTTGGTGTGCGTATGTGTGTGTGTATGCGTGTATGTGTGTGTATGCGTCTGTGTGTATACGTGTGTGTTTGTGTATGCGTCTGTGTGTAGGTGTGTGCGTGTGTGTGTATGCGTGTATGTGGTTGTGTCTGCATGTGTGCATGCGTCTGTGTGTGTGTGTGTGTATGCGTGTGTGTGTATGTGTGTGTGTGTATGCAAGTGTGTGTATGCGTGTGTGTGTATGCGTGCGTGTGTGTGTATGCAATTGTGTGTATGCGTCTGTGTGTGTGTGTATGTATGTACGCACCACCACACACTGCCACCACCACCACCACACACCACCACACACGACTACCACCACCACCACACACCACCACACACCACCACCACCACCACCACACACCACCAAACACAACACACCACCACCACCACCACCACCGTTGGTCAAACAGAGCTATACCTCCAAACACTGGTCAGACAGGGCTGTAACACCAAACACTGGTCAGACAGGGCTATACTACCAAACACTGGTCAAACAGGGATATACCAACAAACACTGGTCAAACTGGGCTATACCATCAAACACTGGTCAAAGAGGGATATACCAGCAAACACTGGTCAAAGCGGGCTATACAACCAAACACTGGTCAAACAGGGCTATACGGCCAAACACTGGTCAAACAGGGCTATACTACCAAACACTGGTCAAACAGGGCTATACCACCAAACGCTGGTCAAACAGGGCTATACCACCAAACACTGGTCAAACAGGGCTATACCACCAAACACTGGTCAAACAGGACTATACCACCAAACACTGGTCAAACAGGGCTACACCAGCAAACACTGGTCAAACAGGAAAGAGTGAGGAGAAATATTAGACCTGCCTCACTAACTGTATTGTAGATGTATTGATAATAAGAAGTTTGAGTATCTCTGATGAACAATATTGAACGAAAGTGACCTTTGACCCATGCGCACCATTATTATCCGGTATTCTGCAAGAGCATTTGGACACCTGTTGACCTCAATAATTTGCATATCACCTCTGTGGGGTCACTTCCGCTTCCGTTCACGTGACCGGAACTGAGCTGTGACCAAGCGCGCGCTAACAATACCGGATAAAAATTGCGCGTAGGGTCAAAGGTCAGCTCCGGTCATGTGAACGGAAGCAGAAGTGAAGTGACCACACACACACGCAAGCACACACACGCATACACACACAGATGCCTAAACACACATGCATACACACAATATGACTGACTATTCACATGCAGGACATGAGAGCTTCTGGACCTGGGCCTGTGCACCACAGGTACGTGCGCATGCGAAAGATGACGTCACTTCCTAGCTCTCCGGTTCCGGTCACGTGGCAGTAAACATGGGAGAACCCGGATGTAAGATGAGGACCCGGATGTAAAACCACAGTACCCGGATGGAAGACGGAGGAACTTTCTGAAATGATGGTTTCTGATTGGTCGATAGGACGGTCACCTCCCCTCTAACTATAAATACGGAAACACGCATGTTAGATGTACATTTCTCGCAACCTGTACCAGACCCGATCAAATGGAAAAGCCAGCCAATTCCAAGTCAGACGAGCAATCGTTGAAGATAGACGAAAAGTTGCCGGTTCCCGCTCGACTCCCCAAAAGAGTTACCAAAAGATACCCGCCCATAACTATGGAAATGATAGATGATTTCTTCAGTGTGGGTTACAGCTCAACCAGGGGAGAGCCCGGGGATCTCCGCTACCATCGCCAACGATGCCTGACCTGCCTTGATGGTGTACCCTTGGCCGGGTGTGATCTTTGCACGACGAGAGAGGAGATTGTCCAGTGGGCGAAGTGAGAGCTTGCCGCCAAAGGCCATTGTTTTCGATACTTTTACCCGAGCAGTAACATCCGGGTATTTGGCCAACCGTTTACCATCATTAACCGGGCGTCGCTACAGCCCGTGCTGGACCAAGTGGACCAATTGGATGTCTTGGGATGGGCCTATGAACAGCGCCCCAACTTCCAATGGGTCGTAGAGAGGGTGACCAATCATCTTCGTGACCAAATTACGGAATCTTCCCATCGGGTGAATGTATTCATCCATGCACTGATAAATACTCAGAATGCGCAAACAACTATCTGAGGATATGTTGCCTCAACGGTATCCTGGCCTGCCCGACGATGATTAGAACAAACGGTTCAGAGCGAACATGGCCGAAGATGAAACTTTCTGAAATGGAGACTTCTGATTGGACAGGAATACATCTAACGGACAGGAACGAATATGACAGATGCAAATGGTGGCCTCTGATTGGACAAGAGTCTTCTTGAATTGTAAACATACCCAACGCGGCTCCCCCAGCGTGGGTATGATGTAACATTGGGGAGAATAAACTATATGAAAAAATTTCTTGTTGTTGTTGTTCTCTCATGTCTCATCCTTGTTGTTGTTGTTGTTCTCTCTCCGGTCTGTTAAGGCGTAACGACGGACGTCAGTGCATTTCGAAGAATTAGTGACAATTCCATGGAATATCTAGAAAATCAGAGCTTCTGAGCTATTTCACCAGGGCGTTGAAGCATTGAGCTTGGTGTTGGCGGGCGTTGCTACAAGATGACACCTCACACGACGCATTGGGACCAAGGATGGTCCATCTCTACACCAAATACCTTCCTTCACTGCGCCAAAATACCCGCTTTCGCTACTACTCGTACTGATGACGTCACCGATGACGTCACAGATGCTGCGGACATGCCTCAAATCGGGGTGTACACCCCGAGATCTACAACATGACACCTCCCACGACGCATTCGGACCAAGGATGGTCCATCTCTACCCCAAATACCATCCTTCACTGCCCCAAAATGCCCACTTTCGCTACTACTCGTACTGATGACGTCACCGATGACGTCACAGTAGCTGTGGACAGCCCCCAAATCGGGGTCTACACCCCGAGAGCTACAAAATGACACCTCTTTTGCTAATACTCGTACTAATGACGTCACCGATGACGTCACAGATGCTGCGGGCATGCCTCAAATCGGGGTGTACACCCCGAGAGCTACAACATGACACCTCCCACGACGCATTCGGACCAAGGATGGTCCATCTCTACACCAAATACCATCCTTCACTGCCCCAAAATGCCCACTTTCGCTACTACTCGTACTGATGACGTCACCAATGACGTCACAGATGCTGCGGGCATGCCTCAAATCGGGGTGTACACCCCGAGAGCTACAACATGACACCTCCCAGGACGCATTCGGACCAAGGATGGTCCATCTCTACCCCAAATACCTTCCTGTACTGCCCCAAAATGACCACTTTACTTACTACAACCAACTGCGCATGCGCAGATTAACGCGACTTGCACTTTAAAACACGCCATTCTGACTTTACCCCACACAAGCTTCACTTTGGCACCTTGCACGACCCATTCGGACCCATAGCGGTCCACCTCTACCCCAAGCACACCCCCACATACCCCCCAAAATGCCTGCTTTCTATACTACGGCCAGGCAGCGCATGCGCAGACTATTGAAAACGGATGAACCATTAGTCTAGTCGGATGCTTCCCCACGAAAACTTCAAAATGAGACCTCATACGACACCATAGGATCATTAGGGGCCCACCTAGACCCAAAAACGTCCACCCCGTATGGACCTATACCCCATAGCCATGCAGTATAGGCCTACAAGCTTACCCAGGCCTCGGTGAACTTTTCCAAAAATTTCACCGTTTCGTTTCGAGACCCTTCCCATCGTGTTCTAAATGACGAGACGTGAAAAACAAGTCCAAACAACCCATATCACAATGAACGTGTGTGAATTTCCCAGGTTGGACCTATACCTCCATAGCCAGTATGGAGCTATATGGACCTACACAGGCCTCGGTGAACTTTTCTAAAAATTTCACCGTTTCGCTCCGGGACCCTTCCCATCGTGTTCTAAATGACGAGACGTGAAAAACAAGACCCCACAACCCATAGTAAACCCCCCCCAAAAATGTGACCATCCTTCCCCCCATATAGCCAGTATGGAGCTATATGGGCCTATATACAGACCTACCCGGTACTTTTCCAAAAATTTCACCGCTTCGCTCCGGGACCCTTCCCATTGTGATTTTCTTGGCGAGACGAGAAAAACGAGACCCCACAAGCCATAGTAAAGCCCACGAAAAAAATTGACCACCCCTCCCCCCATATAGCCAGTATGGAGCTATATATGGGGCTATATACAGGCCTCGGTGGACTTTTTTCGAAAATTTCACCGCTTCGCTCCGGGACCCTTCCCATCGTGTTCCAAAAAACGTCTATTTCCATGCCCTTTGTCTACCGCGCATGCGCAGAATGGCGATATTCCAACCTAAATGACGAGACGAGAAAAACGAGACCCCACAAGCCATAGTAAAGCCCACGAAAAAAATTGACCACCCTCCCCCCATATAGCCAGTATGGGACTATATGAGCCTATATACAGACCTACCCGGTACTTTTCCAAAAATTTCACCGTTTCGCTCCGGATCCACGTCTTACCCACCCCGTCGGATGCTCCTTCACGAATGCTTCACATTGATAACCCATACGACTCTATAGGACCAATAGTGGCCCACCAAGACCCCAAAACGTCTATTTCCATACCCTTTTCCCACAATTCCCTGTCCCTCACGACTGCTTCACATTGATACCTCATACGACTCCATAGGACCACTAATGGCCCACCTAGACCCTAAAACGTCTATTTCCACACCCTTTTCCCACAATTCTCTGTCTGCGCATGCGCAGAATGTTGACAACGGACGAAACATTAGTCCGATCGGATGTCCCCTCACATATGCTTCACATTGATACCTCACTCGACCCCATCGGTCCACTAAGGGCCCCCCTAGACCCCAAAACGTCTATTTCCATGCCCTTTGTCTACCGCGCATGCGCAGAATGGCGATATTCCAACCCCACACCCACCCCATCGGATGCGCCCTCACATATGCTTCACATTGATACCTCACTCGACCCAATCGGACCATTAGTGGCCACTGGAGCCCCAAAACGGCTATTTCCATACCCTTTGTCCACCGCGCATGCGCAGAATGACGCTATTTCAACCCCACACCCAGCCCATCAGATGCCCCTTCACGAATGCTTCACATTGATACCTCATACGACCCAATCGGACCATGCAGCGTATTTGAATTCTGGGGACTACTTTTTCTCCGCGGAAGCTTTTTCCCGCGACCGCATCACCACCAGACCGCATCACCGCGGAAGAATACATGCCCAGGGGGCCTTTGCCGGAACTATAGTGACCCGGAGTTACCTCCCCCTAGATTGGAACTCTTCTGTGTTGGAGGTAGTTTCCCGCCATCGATCACATGATCGTCACGTGACCAAAGGGTGCAGTCTACAGAAGGGCCATGGCATCTGAAATTAAACAGTAGGCAGGTTCATTTTATGCTAAACAGCAACCGTGTTATTAGAGAACCCCCATAGAACTATATATTTTCTGAAAGAGTAGGCTCTTGTCATAAAGCCGAGACAGATGTAAGCCTTGTTGACGAAAATCAGGGTCCCCATAACCCATACTGAACTTGCTTCAAACTTCAGGAAAATCCTCTAAAATTGGTCCAAAATGGGTAATGTTCCCCCTCCACCAAAGAAAAAACTTGTTATTCAATTGTCCTGAAACTCACCGACAGTGTGCCCAGTCCAAGGACCAACAAAAATTGGCAAAGAAAATAGGGTGTCGACCACGCGGTTTTCAAGCTCAATTTTACACCGTAAAGTATGCCATGTGCTCGTAAGCTGAAAATGGCCCCAATTCACAGCCACACTTTCACACTTCCATCTGCATAGTGAGGCATGGGCCAATCCTACTGGCAAAATACCATGTACTGATTTGAAGCAAATCAACTAGTCAACTGAATGATATCACAAATATCAATAAACAAAAAGCCAACAAAAATTCTCATGGGGTCAAACCTGGTGGAATTTTAATTTCAAAGAATTTGAGGGGGACCAAAAATCCGCAACTATGGACTGAGGCCTTTAAGTGAAGGGTACTTTTGTGGATTTTTTTTTATCTACTCTTTTCAATCTATGGGTCTGTACAAGTATAATGATATATGACACTCAATGGTTGAAAGTCATATTAAGATAAAACAGAGCGATACCTTTCCCCCTACCCCATTCATATTTTGACAGTTTTTGCGACGCCATTTTGTCAGGCTAGACCGCTATGTCAAATTTGAATATATCTGACTGAAAATTTTGCATTCAGTACTAATATTGTTTACAATTATGTTGAACACAATTCAAAACAATGATATTCACACCCAACACAGGACTGGAATTATGAAACCAGCACAGGGGCTTGGGCTTGAAGGGGGGGAGGGGTGGATAACTCTTAACAGGGGAATATCTGTTACATTGTGTATAGTATAGTATTGCCAACTCCAATGCTGGTTTTATGGGGAGGGGAGGGGGGGTAGGGCTGTTTTAATGGTCCCAGAGGAATTATTCTGTGACACTAAAACTTTTGAAAAATTCCTGGGACAATTGAACCCCCCTCCCTCCCCCCGATAAAACACCAACATGGATGTTGGCAATTCTACACACCTTTTAACAGATATTTCCTGGCCATGCTAAGAGTTACCCCTCCCCCCTTTCTAGCCCAAGCCCCTGTGCTGCTTTAATAATTTCAGTCCTGTGTTGAGTGTGAATAGCATTGTTTTGAATTGTGTTCAACTTGATAGTAAACAATATTAGTTCTGGATGGAAATTTTTTAGTCAGATATGCAAATTTAATGTTACCTGAGAAAGTGCCTGTTCTGTCATATAGGGTGCAGTCTACAGAAGGGCCATGGCATCTGAAATTAAACATTAGGCAGGTTCATTTTATGCTAAACAGCAACCGTGTTATTAGAGAACCCCCATAGAACTATATATTTTCTGAAAGAGTAGGCTCTTGTCATAAAGCCGAGACAGATGTAAGCCTTGTTGACGAAAATCCGGGTCCCCATAACCCATACTGAACTTGCTTCAAACTTCAGGAAAATCCTCTAAAATTGGTCCAAAATGGGTAATATTCCCCCTCCACCAAAGAAAAAACTTGTTATTCAATTGTCCTGAAACTCACCGACAGTGTGCCCAGGCAAAGGACCAACAAAAATTGGCAAAGAAAATAGGGTGTCGACCACGCGGTTTTCAAGCTCCATTTTACACCGTAAAGTATGCCATGTGCTCGTAAGCTGAAAATGGCCCCAATTCACAGCCACACTTTCACACTTCCATCTGCATAGTGAGGCATGGGCCAATCCTACTGGCAAAATACCATGTACTGATTTGAAGCAAATCCACTAGTCAACTGAATGATATCACAAATATCAATAAACAAAAAGCCAACAAAAATTCTCATGGGGTCAAACCTGGTCGAATTTTAATTTCAAAGAATTTGAGGGGGACCAAAAATCCGCAACTGTGGACTGAGGCCCCAGCCCATCAAATGCCCCTTCACGAATGCTTCATTTTAATATCTCACTCGACCCCATTGGATCATTAGTGGCTTCCCTAGCTCCAAAACGTCTATTTTCATACCCTTTGGCCACCGCGCATGCGCAGAATACCGATATGTCAACCCCACATCTAGCCCATCAGATGCCCCTTCACGAATGCTTCACTTTGATACCTCACTGGACCCCATTGGACAGTTAGTGGCTCCCCTAGCTCCAAAACGTCTATTTTCATACACTTTGGCCACCGCGCATGCACAGAATGCCGATATTTCAATCCCACACCCAGCCCATCAGATGCTCCTTCACGAATGCTTCACTTTGATACCCCACTCGAGCCAATCGGTCCACTAGGGATCCACCTAGGTCACAAAACGCCTATTTAGGTATTCCCCGTATATATTAACATTGGTAGTAGCTATATATATGCTATTTTCAACCTTGGTTTGTATCATATGACTCGTAGCCTAATGGATAACGTGTCTGCCTCTTGATAAAACGACCCGGGTTCAATTCCCACTGAGACCCTTTCATTGTATGTTGCGGGAGTAGTAGAGAAAGGGGAGTTTCGGAGGTGCAAAACAGCTTTTGGGAGAGATGAGGGTCTTGTTTCATCCGACTACCTGGTAGAGCTACCTGTGTGTGTATGTGTGTGTGTGAGGAGGAGGAGCAGGAGGAGGAGATGGAGGACGAGATAGAGGAGTCAGTGAGTGAGTGAGTGAATGAGTAAATGAGTGAGTGAGTGAGTGAGTGCCCAACGTCCGCGAAACGTGCGTTGGATATGTTTACAACTCTCGTAGGCTCTTCTCCAATCAGAAGCCGCAATTTCCGAAAGTTCAATTTTCGGCCATGTTCGCTGTGATCCGTTTGACCTAAGTGTCTTCGGGCAGTGCAGGATACTGGGGCTCCGAGCTATTACTTCTCCCATCGATAGGCAGGGAAGGGAGATGGAAGGGCTCCTCGACATTGGTGTCAATCTCCATCGGCTCTTCAATTCGGGGCGGCGGATCTACCTCCATAGGTTCTTCCATTCGGGGATGCATTTCCATGGGAACTGAAATATCCGGTCTCGAGAATGAAGAGCGTGATCCGTGTATGACACTTTGGTGACGTCTCAATTGACTGGTATGCTCAAAGACTATATCACACTCTGCACATGTATGCGTGGGTACTTCATGGCCAGGCGAGCAAGTCGTACACGTGAACATTGTGGTAGAGTGTCTGCTGAATGGACGTCAACTGTGCACGCCTTTAGGACACGCTTGCCTTCACGGACAGTAACGCCCGCCAACGCCTAGCTTAACGCTTCAACGCCCTGGTGAAATAGCTCAGAAGCTCTGATTTTCTAGATAATCACTCACTCCTCCTCCACCACCTCCTCTTCCCCCTCCTCCCTCCTCCTCCTTCTCCTACGCATACACAGGTAACTCTACCATGTAGCCGGATGGGAAAAGTCACTTATATCCCACAAACGCACTCCACTGCACCTCGGAAACTCCCCTTTCTCTACTACTCCCAAGTGATCTATAAATAGAACAAGGGTTTTCCCAGAAAATTCCCCGAATAATTAACCCTGACAGTCTCTGCTTTCTGTTCTACTAAACTGGATTACTTCCCTTGACTTTTAATTCCCCGAAATTGAGAGACTACACCATCTCAACAACAATCGGAACACTATGAGTCCACATAGACCTCAAAACGTCCACGCTAGCGTTACTTGCCCAGTGCGCATGCGCACGATAACTTTTCACAAAAATTCAACGTTTGGCCTCGCGACCCCTCCCATCGTGTCCTACAGCTCGAGATGAAGAAAACAAGGAGTCACACCCTGTACCACAAATGTCCATGAGTGGGTTTCCCATTGAGACTAACATTGTCCAATGCGCCATAATGGACCTAACATATCACTAGGGCCTTATGTTGGAAGAGATCACAGGGGGTTGGACCGTCACGTGACCGGAAATGACGTCACCGGAAGTGCCCCGGATGTGACCTTTGACCCGAATGTGACCGGATGTCCAGTGACCGGATGTGACATCATCGTGACGTCAGCACCACGTTACGCCACAATGGCAACGCCTCAGCTTCATTTTTTGGAGGGAATTTAACGGCTTTCTACTACTGTCACGGTATTATAGTGCCGATGATAGATTAGCAAGCAGCCAAAAAACATGTCGACAACAGTGTCAAGTCCATGGGGGCCAGGAACGTTTTTGACACGAAATTTGGATATTCGTAAAACGTCACCAGAATATCTATGGCGTCCGAGAGAGGTGACCTAAAACTGAAAAAAAAATATTGGAAGCTGGAAACTAAAATTGCTAAATTCATGAAAATAAACTGTTACGTTTGCACTGTAAACAGTAGACGTATGCTAAGTCAAAATTGAAACATCACAAAGAAAGACTCGTATATTGATTTCTCATGGTGCCAATTGAGATATTGATTACTTCAAGTGCGATGTGATTGTTGAAGGGTGGAAAATACAGCAAAAGTGTACTTATCACACATGGCTGAAGACAAATGAAGGAAATAACACAAACAAGTGACTATAGCCCAACATGACAGCATAATAAATTTCACATTGAATAGCTATCATGTGTGTCTGTATTTTTCCCTTCGCAATCGATATCCTTGCGTGTACAGGCTTCCATATATTACTGAGTAGCACTCAATTGCTGTTTATTATTCAATTCATTCATCCCACTTTTCAACCAGTTCGATCTTTGTCCACTAGTATCAGTGTTCGTGCAAATCTACTTATTTGCATTGTTCCGCGCTATAATATGTACATGTTAAACATGCTGAAAACACGAAATTCCGTGTAAGCCCTTTGTGATGTTTGCCTAAGTGGACACTTTCCAGTGCAAATTCGCGAATATGACGGTTCCACGTTGTTGCTGTTTCATTTCACAGAGTCGTATTCCATCGACAGACACGCAATGAATACTCGGTCTTCTTATTCAAATCAGTAAGCCCTTCTGAAATATGAAATAGTTGTCCACTATCATACATTTGTCCAAAAAAAAGGGGGCCCTCGGTTGCTTAGCGGTCTAAGGCGCTTCGCTGGTGAGTAGTATATAGACAGCACGAAGCCTATTATTTGCCGGGGGAGGTAATCCACCAGGGGGCGCTGTTTCCAGGTTAAAGGCATAGGGAACTCCCCGTCATCTCCCCAAGAGTTCCGCCAGGGGAGGGAGTTCCGCCAGGGGTCGCCACCAGCTCAAGGTCACGTGGAGGTCTAAAGTAGTTCCGGTAACCTGTAACCTTTGTATTCCTCCGCGGACAGAACGTAGTCCCATGTCAACCAAGTGACTTCCAATGTTAATGTATACGGGGAATGCCTAAAAAGAGTATGGGAATAGACGTTTTGTGCCCGGGGTGGGTCCCTAGTGGACCGAATGGGTCGAGTGAGGTGCAAAGTGAAGCGTTCGTGAAGGGGCATCCAGTCATGGGTGGGTGTATGTAAAATTAGGATTTTTTTCCCGAAACTATAAAAAGCGGAACACGGACTTTACCCTAAAATAGGGGAAAACCCCTATCCACTCTAGTCAAAAGGGCTAATATCGGTCTCCGGGCTTATTGGGGCCTGCCTATCAAGTCTATGGGGTGGGTGCATGTAAAATTAGGATTTGTCCCCGAAACTATAGAAAGTGGAACACGGACTTTACCCCTAAAATAGGGGAAAACCCCTATCAACTCTAGCCAAAAGGGCTACTATCGGTCCCCGGGCTTATCGGGGCCTGCCTATTAAGTCACTGAATGTAAAATTAGGATTTTTTCCCGAAACTATAAAAAGCGGAATACGGACTTTACCCCTACAATAGGGGTCTGTATTATACAATATAAGGGAAAATGCCTGTATGGGGTATGGGGATGGTCATTTTTTTTCGTGGGCTTTACTATGGGTTGTGGGGTCGCGTTTTTCTCGTCTCGCCAAGAAAATGACAATGGGAAGGGTCCCGAGGTCTGTATATAGGCCCATATGCTGGCCATGGGGGGTATAGGTTCAACCTGGGAAATTCACACACGTTCATTGTGATATGGGTTGCTTGGATTTGTTTTTCACGTCTCGTCATTTAGAATACGATGGGAAGGGTCCCGGAGCGAAACGGTGAAATTTTTGGAAAAAGTCACCGAGGCCTGGGTAGGCCCATAGGCCTATACTGCATGGCTATGGGTGTATAGGTCCATACGGGGTGGACGTTTTGGGGTCTAGGTGGGCCACTAATGGCCCGATGGGGTCGAGTGAGGTATCAATGTGAAGCCTATGTGAGGGGGCAACCGATGGGATGGATGTGGGGTAGGAATATCGTCATTTCGCGCATGCTCAATAGACAAAGTGTATGGAAATAGACGTTTTGGGATCTAGGGGAGCCACTCGTGGGCCGATTGGATCGAGTGAGGTATCAATGTGAAGCCTATGTGAGGGGACATCTGATGGGGTGAGTGCGGGGTTGAAATATCGTCACTCTGCGCATGCGCAGTGGACAAAGTGTATGGAAATAGACGTTTTGGGGTCTAGGTGGGCCACTAGTGGGCCGATGGGATCGAGTGAGGTATCCATGTGAAGCCTATGTGAGGGGGCTAGACTAGGGTGTCGTTTTCATTCTGCTGCGCAGGTCACCTGGGTTGTGACGTCACTTCCGGGTTTCACCTCCAAACCCAGAAGAGTTCCAATGTTCTCTTAGACGTCCGGATGTTCAACATCCGGGGGTTTTCCCGGACCGGACCGGCCCGGCCCGGCGCCCCAGCGCGCGCGGATTCTCCGGCCGCACGCGCGCGCGTCATCACCGGCAGTGCGCGGATGAATGTCGGGTCAAAAGGTCAAAGGTCACATCCAGGTCAAAAGGTCCAAGGTTTCCCTTTCGGCAAGGTTCGGAGACAATGTTGCGGCATCGATATACAGAGCTTGAACCCCAAAAGGGGATTGTAAATTAACCTGGGAAGGATGGGCAATTCCATTTGGACCAATCAGCGGTCGAGAAAAAGAGCCAATGAGCGATCGATAAAAGAACCAATGGGCGGGTACTAGAATTTCGCTCACGTCTGCGCCTACATCCAGGTACTGGGATGCTTTCTACGTCCGCGCCTACATCTGGGTTCTTGTACACCCGGGTAATGTTTTCTGGACATGGATGGGTTAACTTTGGCTCCATTCTAGGCCACTGATTGGCTAATACGGTGTTCAAAGCCAGTTTCATGCATTATGCTCATATAGAAAACACACAAGACAGTGTTTTTTGGCGAGATCTCATTTTGTTTTTTATTCAGTAACAACAACAACGTGAGAACAACCACGTGAAAACTGAAGCCCAGAACAGGGGGCTTGTACATTGAAAGAACTGAAACCCAGAACAGGGGGCTTGTAAACTTAAGCCCAGAACAGCGGGCTTGTGTACATTGAAAGAACTTAAGCCTAGAACGGGGCTTGTACATTGAAATGATGGGCGGCCCAGTCATATACGATTACATCGCGGTCCTCGGCCTTGGGGTACTCGTCAAACATCTGTACGATGGTAGATAAGGGTCTTCCCCGGCATCGATGGTACAGGTAAAACAAGCAATATTGTCCGCACACGCTACTGGCCAGGCTTTGCAACGTTTGACTGTTCCAACACCACGTGCCTTGATCCATGAAGTCTGTTAAATCGGGATGGAGGGGTGGCAGGCCGTACGGGTCAAAGTATTCGCCCTGCTGTCCTGTCAAGTACACGGCCACCCAGTGTTCACCGGGCCGATCCATCGGGTCCGTGTTGAGAACGTAAGCAGCAGGATACATACGGTCTAATGGGAACACATCTCGGGCGAACACCCCTTGAAAGACCATACGTGTCCCTGGGTCATTCTCCAGCACGGTAGTTATCTGGTCTGTATCCATGTTAGGTGGAAAAGTCGCACAGGACGTAGCGCGCTTTGTCCACTTGAATGATGTTGTCAAACTCGGCGTAGCAGATCACATTTACGGTGGTCGTTCTCTAAGGTGGGGGTCAGATCGAAACAGAACAACGTGTATCCGTTCCCGTAGTCCTCCCGACTGATCAAATTCCCTTCGTCCTGGTTGATTTGACCGGTGGCTGTAAACAGGCTCTGATAGGCTCGAATGAAATTCCTGCGCCCAAAGTTCGGTATTAAGGCCGTGGCTGGCACCTGTTGTCCATCCACATGCAGGGCCACAAAATTGATGCCGAAATGTTTAAAGTCAAACGGATTCTCTGGGTAGGCTCCGCTGAAACTGGTATTTTCCACACAGGCCAGGATGAATCGCTTGGGTAGTTCCCCCAGGAACAGGTTTTCTTTTTTGGCGCTCATATTTCCTGCAGGCACAGAGAACACTTTGGTGTGTACACATCGGATAGGAGTAGTAGGTAAAGGCTAAAATGACGGCCCTTTCACCCGGATGTAACTATGACGTCACAGGGGTCATTGAGTGCAAGTGTGGTCAAAATGGTGGCGTGTGTGGTCAAAATGGCGGCATGTGTGGTCAAAATGGCGGCGTGTGTGGTCAAAATGGCGGCGTGTGTGGTCAAAATGACGGCGTGTGTGGTCAAAATGGCGGCGTGTGTGGTCAAAATGGCGGCGTGTGTGGTCAAAATGGCGGCGTGTGTGGTCAAAATGGCGGCATGCGTGGTCAAAATGGCCGCATGTGTGGTCAAAATGGCGGCGTGTGTGGTCAAAATGGCGGCGTGTGTGGTCAAAATGGCGGCATGTGTGGTCAAAATGGCGGCGTGTGTGGTCAAAATGGCGGCGTGTGTGGTCAAAATGGCGGCGTGTGTGGTCAAAATGGCGGCGTGTGTGGTCAAAATGGCGGACTGTGTGGTCAAAATGGCGGCGTGTGTGGTCAAAATGGCGGACTGTGTGGTCAAAATGGCGGCGTGTGTGGTCAAAATGGCGGCGTGTGTGGTCAAAATGGCGGCATGTGTGGTCAAAATGGCGGCATGTGTGGTCAAAATGGCGGCATGGGTGGTCAAAATGTGGTCAAACTGTGTGCAAGTGTGGTCAAAATGGTGCCGTGTGTGGTCAAAATGGCGGCATGTGTGGTCAAAATGGCGGCGTGTGTGGTCAAAATGGCGGCGTGTGTGGTTAAAATGGCGGCGTGTGTGGTCAAAATGGCGGCGTGTGTGGTCAAAATGGCGGCATGTGTGGTCAAAATGGCGGCGTGTGTGGTCAAAATGGCGGCGTGTGTGGTCAAAATGGCGGCGTGTGTGGTCAAAATGGCGGCATGTGGTGGTCAAAATGGCGGCGTGTGTGGTCAAAATGGCGGCATGTGGTGGTCAAAATGGCGGACTGTAGAAAAACGTATAAAAGAAGGCGATTTTTAGCGGTGGGGTGTATTCATTGCACTACTTGCCTGACTTACCTGACCTGACCAGCCTGCCTGCCTGCCTGCCTCACCTCTAGCCTGCCTGCCCTGCCTGCCTACCAGCTTGTATGAGACGTGGAGAGAAAGCATGAGACGTGGAGAAGATTTTCCATTGGACCCAGCAGCACCTCCGGTTGAAGTTTTACCCCAAGACGAGCGTGTCAGTGACATCTATCGACGTCACTGGGCTACCATACGCCATTGTTTTCACCGTGACCGTCGTCTATTGGACTTGTATAACTTTCGACTGCAGGACCTCACGTATTTGTCTACCTATGCCGAGAACATTTTCACAGATCAGGTGACAGCGTTCAAGTTGAATATGACATTCGGGTACATTTTACGGCACAAGGAGACGGACCAGGTGCGGTATTATTATCCCTTCTACGATGAAAGTGAATGTGTTCGACTACAATGGCGTCAGTCATTTTTCGCTGATCTACAATATGAGCCAGTACGCCCAGTCTTACAGTTGTGCCCAATGCCATCGGGTGTTCAAAGAATCGTCCAAATTACATAGGCACGAGAAAATCTGTACGAACGTTGTGAAGCGAGTATATCCGGGTGGTGTGTATCATAATACGCCTACTATTTTCCAGGAACTGGCCGATGAGGGTCTGATCATACCGGAGCAGGACCGTTATTTTCCCTACCGGGCGTGTTACGATTTTGAGGCCCTGTTGGAGCCCATGGACATGTTTTCAGCGAAAACGCAGTGGACGCAGCGCCATATTCCCCTGAGTGTGAGTATTTCGAGCAACGTACCTGGCTATGACGCTGCACCGGTGTGTTTCGTGTCTACCGGGGATTCCCATGAGTTGATCAGCCGCATGATGGAGTATTTAGAAGAAGTCAGTGCGGCTAGTACAGAATTGTTGGTGTCCAAGTTCCAGGACATACTGGACCAGCTGTTTAGCGTTTAGTGACGATGAAGAGTCCGAGTCCGAGTCGGAGCCCGAGTCGCAGCCCCTGCAGTCGCAGGATGTGCCTTTACCGAAACCGTATGCGGAGAAATTGAAAGTGCGCTTCCTACAATATCTAGGCCAGTTACCGGTGCTAGGTTTCAACTCGGGGCGATATGACTTGAACATGGTGAAGGAATTTCTTTACCCCTACTTGGCCCAGGCGAATACCATCAAGTCCGTCATCAAGAAGATCAATAATCATATGGCCCTCACTACCACATCACTCCATTTCCTGGATGTACGGAACTACTTAGCTCCTAATTATAGCTATGATCAGTGGGTGAAGGCGTATGACTGTGCACAAACCAAAGGGAGGTTCCCTTACACGTATATATCGACGCTCGATTGTTTGAAGGAAACACAGTTGCCACCCCGGGATGCGTTCTTTGATGATTTGAAGCAAGTGGAATGTCCTGAAGACACGTACCGGGAACTACAGCAGGTATGGAACGATCAACATATGCACACCTTGCGAGATTTCCTGATATGGTATAATAACTTAGATGTGGTTCCTTTCCTGGAAGCGGCCGAGAAAATGGTTCAACTCTTTCGTCGTGAGATGCACGTCGACATCTTCAAGGAGTGCTTGAGTTTACCGGGTCTGGCGCTTCGCCATCTTTTTCAAGCGTGTCCTACGTACTTCTCGCTGATACAGCAAAAAGATGCAGACATGCATGATTGTCTAAAGCAGAACATTGTGGGCGGACCGAGTCTTATTTTCCACCGTTACCACGAGAAGGACGCCACTAGTCTCCCCAGTGGAAAACCCTGTGCTAAGATCATCGGATTCGATGCCAATGCCTTGTACCTGTGGTCTCTGGCCCAACCTATGTCCAGTGGCCATTATACACGTTGGTTGGCGGAAGGTCGGCATTTTACACCGCAACGCACGCCCTACAAGCATCTGGCTGATCAGTGGTTGGATTGGGAAGCCTATCGACGGGGAATTTATATACGACACCAAACCAACGCCACAGAGAAGCGCATAGGAGATCGTCGACTCCCCGTCGATGGGTTTGCCCTGGTGGAGGAGATCGTCGACTCCCCGTCGATGGGTTTGCCCTGGTGGGTAGAACACCGACCGTATTCCAATTTTACGGTTGCTATTGGCACGGCCACGGATGTCATTTCAGCGCTGGACGCTTCAACGAACGACGTGGAAAAACACCGGAAGAATTACGGGAAGAAGTGGTGGAGAACGGTGATTATGTGAAAGAGAGAGGATACCATCTGATCGAAATGTGGGAGTGTGAATTTCACACCATGTGCCAGGCCCTGCCCCATTTACGGCGTTTCCTAAAAGAGCGCGAGTACCCCTTGAGTCGTCGGCGACTCCTGAGTCTGCCACAGATGTTCGACGCCATTCGTTCGGGGGACCTCTACGGCTTTGTCGAATGTGATTTGCATGTTCCCGACACTCTCAAGCCCCTCTTCGCCCAGTGTCCTCCCATCTTTAAGAACACGCTGGTGGGTCGGGATGATATTGGGGACACCATGAGGGCCTATGCAGAGCAACACGAGTGTTTGCCTCAACCTCGACGGATGTTGATTGGTAGTATGTGGGCCGAGAAAATCTTGCTGGGCACTCCGTTATTACAGTGGTACATGAACCACGGTTTGGAAATTACCAAAATATACCAAGTGATACAATACGTACCCCACGCTTGTTTTGCGGAGAATGCCGACATCGTGACGTCGGCCCGTCGTCAAGGTGATCAAGACCCGAGTCAGGCCATCATCGGTGAATCTTGGAAGTTGACGGGCAATGGGTATTATGGAAAAACGGTCACGAATCAGGATAAGCAAGTGAACGTGAACATTTGTACTACTGCCCAAGCCCGCAAAAAAGTGAATTCTCCTCTGTTTCGGTCCGTGGAGGTCATCGATGACGACACCTATGAAGTCACTTCAGCCAAGAAGACTATCCGTTACAACCTACCCCTGCAGATTGGATGTATGGTATACCAGGTGGCCAAGCTGAGGATGCTGCAGTTTCTGTATGATTTCATGGGTGTGTATTTTAATCCATCAGACTGGCAACTCATGGAGATGGATACGGACTCGGCCTACATGGCCGTCTCTAATGCGGATTGGGAGTCCCTGGTGAAACCGGAGTTACGTACCCAGTATGAAGCGGAGCGGGACCAGTGGCTACCTCGACGTGACCATTACCAGTACGATAAGCGTACGCCGGGCCTCTTCAAGCTGGAGTGGAGTTGGGATGCTATGATTGGTCTCTCCTCCAAGACGTATTACTGTTACGGGGGAGACGAAAATAAGTTTAGCTGCAAAGGGGTGAGCCGGCGCGATCCCATCATCGACAAAGCCTTGTACTTGAACGTGCTGCAAAGCCAGGCCAGTGCGAGTGGCACTAACCGAGGATTTCTGGTGGTGGACCACCAGATGCGGACGTACATTCAGCAACGAGACGCCTTTACTTTCTTTTACCCGAAACGGAAAGTGTTGGCCGATGGTGTGAGCAACACTTACTTGGACTTGTGAACGGAACACACACACTATAACTGTTGATACACCAGTTAAAAAAATGTAAAAGTCAGGATGGCCGAGTGGTCTAAGGCGCCGGTATTAAGTGCTGGTCGGCGAAGAGCTGGCGTAGGTTCGAATCCTACTCCTGACAGAATTTTTTGGACCTTAACCATACTATTCTATTGTACCCTGTATTCTATTGTACATAGTGTAATCCTTCTTGTTGACTTAAATAAAAAAAGTCAAAACCATCATTTTTGTGTTTTTTCATCAATTTTATTGAACATCACTGAACGTCAGAACAACAACGTCATAACAATAACGTGATAATAATAAAAAAACAAGTGGCCTGCGCGCAGTGCATTGAATTTAAGTTAACCAGAGAAATGGAGCATGCACATTAAAACGAGAGGCCGCCCAGTCATAGACGAGGACATCACGGTCTCCGGCTTGACAATAATCATCAAACATGTGTACGATGGTTGGCATAGAATGTGGTAAGTAATTTGACCGTAAACACACCTACAGCCTCCCGGAGCTTTGTCTGATTCACGATATTAGGATCGTAAAACTGGAACATTGTATCGGCATATTATCTTATGTTGTATATATTCCTGGAATCTCGCTGTCTACTTGGTAATAAAGCTGTATGTAAAACCGCCAAACGCCTTTTAGGTGTGTATTCTGGTTCATCCCATATTTCTGGAATCTCATCGTCTCTTAGTACTAAATCAGTATCTAACACCAAACTCCTTTTAGGAGTGTACGTGGTTAACATAACCGTTGCTGGAGACAGATCAACCCGACACCATGCAGACAGACGAACACTAGAACGTGTGGCGAAAAATGTGATTTCATAATATGTGATTTCAGTAATTCTGCATTCAGTGTTTCGAACCTCTTTATATCATTGTGATATCCGCGGGTTCTCATCAGGGGGTGCGGTTTAGTATAATGGTAGAATAATTCTTTGCACATACATATTTGCAGGAACCTTTTCCTTGACTATCAGAATTTGAACTGGAATGTACCGTTCCGGTGACAGAATTAAAGCCTGCACCAATTTTTAAGTCATGGTAGGTGGGCATGCATGTTTCGTGAAGTTGTCTCATTTGGTACCGTATAATAAAGTTGACAGCATCTGCATATTAATAGAGCCTGCACCAATTTATGGTAGGTGGGCACGCACGATATAGGTGTCTCATTCCATATATTAAAGTTTAATGCATCTGCATAATATCAGAGCCTGCACCAATTTATGGTAGGTGGGCATGCACCATCTAGGTGATTTCGTTCAGTATTCACTTTATAGGTGAACAGAACCATTCATCACCGGATAGGTCTTTTCGTTCAGTATTCACTTTATAGGTGAAGGAACTGATCATCGCACCGTTTAGGTGTGGGAAATCAACATACGCTTTATAGGCGATGAGATTTGTTTCTTTCCTTTGTCCGACGCTACAACTGTCTGCTATGCTGGTTTTGGAATACTCTGAGCTAGCCAGCCCGGCATTGTCTTATATAAGGATAGATGCGGGGCGCGCGGACCTTGGCGAAAGCACTAGAGAGAGACTCGTTAAATCCGTCCGTCATTTGCAAATTTGTGTTTCTTTTTCCAATGAAAAGTTGAAAAGCTGGCAGTAAAGTGCACTGTGCGTCGCAATAAATCGGCAAAATATGTACAAGTAAGTTTACTCTATACGTATACGGCAATTATGACTGGAAAATTCCAACTTCCTGGTCGACATGCTTGATATGAAGTCATTTTTCAAACAAATTCATATTGCATTGATATAACATCACAGATTCTATAGCAAAATTTGGAATCCAATGGAAATCACTTGATAGTATGTGTAATATATATCATTTTAATCATCTCCATCGATAAACTTGATCGACATCTGTACTTCTTTCAATACAATTTCGCCATTTTCGCTGCATTTCTGGGTTTCTGTAGTGTCGAGCGCCTGCATGGTTGGGTAGCTGATCTGTCTCCATTTATCAGAATATAGAACGAGCCAAATGCTCATATCTTTTTGGCTTGTTGGGCTAAAATCCCACGAACGATAATGAAATTCTCATGATGGACAGCGTTTTCCTCTGTATATCTGTAAATCCAATTCGCTGGTCTAACTTTCAATAGCCATAGGTCCAAGCATCTAATCTCTCATTATTCTATGGAAGAACATAGATTTTGTAGCTGAAATATCACAGGTATTCAGATAAATTTATAATACGGCTCTTTTCATCACGAATCCCCTAGTTCGTTTAGGTGTGGGAAATCAACATACGCTTTATAGGCGATGAGATTTGTGTATTTCCTTTGTCCGACGTTATAACTTTCAGCTATGCTGGTTTAGGAATACTCTGAAATATCACAGGTATTCAGATAAATTTATAATACGGATTTTCATCACGAATCCTCTGGTTCCGGGGTCCTTATGTGGTACAGAAAGCAAATATCATCTTCATATGATGCAGCGGCATATACTTGAGGACGCGATTTCCGATTTCCTCCCTCTGCTTGTTCCGTATTGATTGGAAGTATCCATCATTACTGAACCATATGTGGATCTGTTAGATGTGCGTGTTACGCATATATTAGTTTGATGTAGGTTTATACTGGGCACAGTAACCTATGCCATCCGCAGCTGTGTTGAGCGCATTTCCTCTCGACAATATCAAGCGTAATACCATCCGCAGCTGTGTTGAGCGCATTTACTCTCTATATATCATGCGTATCTGTTAGTTCTTGGCTGGCTGTGTATACGAACTCCCATGGTTTCGTATCCCCTATGTCGGGACCATTTTGGTTCTGTGTGTTGTGCGTATTTACGCATATATCTTAGATAAATATCTATTTTCATTCGAATAGAACGGGAGAGAATATTTGAGTGGACTTTTGGCATTCTTGTATAGCATCACGCATTAATAATATATGCATATTTCGTAGCACTGGCGTTACGGCTGGTTTATGCGGACATAATGTTGAGGCCGCCTGATTTAATTTCAGCAAAACAACCAACTTTCTATGTTTGTTGCACAACTCGCCACTCGATGACATCTCCGTACGCGATTAAATCGTCGTATGGGATTCTGATAAATGTGTTAAAGCCTGTTATGATTTCGTTCAGCAAAGTGAGACGTAAAGTCTTCCTGACCACGAGGATAGTATAGTGAGTAACACCGTCTAAACTGGATAATTTGTGAGTGGATGACGTTAGCCTATGTGGCTGTGTTCTGGTTAGTGAATCCGACTCCACTCCAGGAAAACTGTAAGGATCAAGCGAGTAACTCGAAAACGAGAAACCCATGATACACGCGTGAGGTCAGGGTTGGACACAAGGCCCGCAATCTCAGTGGTAAGTAATTTGACCGTAAACACACCTACAGCCTCCCGGAGCTTTGTCTGATTCACGATATTAGGATCGTAAAACTGGAACATTGTATCGGCATATTATCTTATGTTGTATATATTCCTGGAATCTCGCTGTCTACTTGGTAATAAAGGTGTATGTAAAACCGCCAAACGCCTTTTAGGTGTGTATTCTGGTTCATCCCATATTTCTGGAATCTCATCGTCTCTTAGTACTAAATCAGTATCTAACACCAAACTCCTTTTAGGAGTGTACGTGGTTAACATAACCGTTGCTGGAGACAGATCAACCCCCACTATGGCCCTCACTACCACATCACTCCATTTCCTGGATGTACGGAACTACTTAGCTCCTAATTATAGCTATGATCAGTGGGTGAAGGCGTATGACTGTGCACAAACCAAAGGGAGGTTCCCTTACACGTATATATCGACGCTCGATTGTTTGAAGGAAACACAGTTGCCACCCCGGGATGCGTTCTTTGATGATTTGAAGCAAGTGGAATGTCCTGAAGACACGTACCGGGAACTACAGCAGGTATGGAACGATCAACATATGCACACCTTGCGAGATTTCCTGATATGGTATAATAACTTAGATGTGGTTCCTTTCCTGGAAGCGGCCGAGAAAATGGTTCAACTCTTTCGTCGTGAGATGCACGTCGATATCTTCAAGGAGTGCTTGAGTTTACCGGGTCTGGCGCTTCGCCATCTTTTTCAAGCGTGTCCTACGTACTTCTCGCTGATACAGCAAAAAGATGCAGACATGCATGATTGTCTAAAGCAGAACATTGTGGGCGGACCGAGTCTTATTTTCCACCGTTACCACGAGAAGGACGTCACTAGTCTCCCCAGTGGAAAACCCTGTGCTAAGATCATCGGATTCGATGCCAATGCCTTGTACCTGTGGTCTCTGGCCCAACCTATGCCCAGTGGCCATTATACACGTTGGTTGGCGGAAGGTCGGCATTTTACACCGCAACGCACGCCCTACAAGCATCTGGCTGATCAGTGGTTGGATTGGGAAGCCTATCGACGGGGAATTTATATACGACACCAAACCAACGCCACAGAGAAGCGCATAGGAGATCGTCGACTCCCCGTCGATGGGTTTGCCCTGGTGGAGGAGATCGTCGACTCCCCGTCGATGGGTTTGCCCTGGTGGGTAGAACACCGACCGTATTCCAATTTTACGGTTGCTATTGGCACGGCCACGGATGTCATTTCAGCGCTGGACGCTTCAACGAACGACGTGGAAAAACACCGGAAGAATTACGGGAAGAAGTGGTGGAGAACGGCGATTATGTGAAAGAGAGAGGATACCATCTGATCGAAATGTGGGAGTGTGAATTTCACACCATGTGCCAGGCCCTGCCCCATTTACGGCGTTTCCTAAAAGAGCGCGAGTACCCCTTGAGTCGTCGGCGACTCCTGAGTCTGCCACAGATGTTCGACGCCATTCGTTCGGGGGACCTCTACGGCTTTGTCGAATGTAATTTGCATGTTCCCGACACTCTCAAGCCCCTCTTCGCCCAGTGTCCTCCCATCTTTAAGAACACGCTGGTGGGTCGGGATGATATTGGGGACACCATGAGGGCCTATGCGGAGCAACACGAGTGTTTCCCTCAACCTCGACGGATGTTGATTGGTAGTATGTGGGCCGAGAAAATCTTGCTGGGCACTCCGTTATTACAGTGGTACATGAACCACGGTTTGGAAATTACCAAAATATACCAAGTGATACAATACGTACCCCACGCTTGTTTTGCGGAGAATGCCGACATCGTGACGTCGGCCCGTCGTCAAGGTGATCAAGACCCGAGTCAGGCCATCATCGGTGAATCTTGGAAGTTGACGGGCAATGGGTATTATGGAAAAACGGTCACGAATCAGGATAAGCAAGTGAACGTGAACATTTGTACTACTGCCCAAGCCCGCAAAAAAGTGAATTCTCCTCTGTTTCGGTCCGTGGAGGTCATCGATGACGACACCTATGAAGTCACTTTAGCCAAGAAGACTATCCGTTACAACCTACCCCTGCAGATTGGATGTATGGTATACCAGGTGGCCAAGCTGAGGATGCTGCAGTTTCTCTATGATTTCATGGGTGTGTATTTTAATCCATCAGACTGGCAACTCATGGAGATGGATACGGACTCGGCCTACATGGCCGTCTCTAATGCGGATTGGGAGTCCCTGGTGAAACCGGAGTTACGTACCCAGTATGAAGCGGAGCGGGACCAGTGGCTACCTCGACGTGACCATTACCAGTACGATAAGCGTACGCCGGGCCTCTTCAAGCTGGAGTGGAGTGGGGATGCTATGATTGGTCTCTCCTCCAAGACGTATTACTGTTACGGAGGAGACGAAAATAAGTTTAGCTGCAAAGGGGTGAGCCGGCGCGATCCCAACATCGACAAAGCCTTGTACTTGAACGTGCTGCAAAGCCAGGCCAGTGCGAGTGGCACTAACCGAGGATTTCTGGTGGTGGACCACCAGATGCGGACGTACATTCAGCAACGAGACGCCTTTACTTTCTTTTACCCGAAACGGAAAGTGTTGGCCGATGGTGTGAGCAACACTTACTTGGACTTGTGAACGGAACACACACACTATAACTGTTGATACATCAGTTAAAAAAAATGTAAAAGTCAGGATGGCCGAGTGGTCTAAGGCTGGTCGGCGAAGAGCTGGCGTAGGTTCGAATCCTACTCCTGACAGAATTTTTTGGACCTTGACCATACTATTCTATTGTACCCTGTATTCTATTGTACATAGTGTAATCCTTCTTGTTGACTTAAATAAAAAAAGTCAAAACCATCATTTTTGTGTTTTTTCATCAATTTTATTGAACATCACTGAACGTCAGAACAACAACGTCATAACAATAACGTGATAATAATAAAAAACAAGTGGCCTGCGCGCAGTGCATTGAATTTAAGTTAACCAGAGAAATGGAGTATGCACATTAAAACGAGAGGCCGTCCAGTCATAGACGAGGACATCACGGTCTCCGGCTTGACAATAATCATCAAACATGTGTACGATGGTTGGCATAGAATGTCCTCTACTCCGGTGAGTGAGATAAAACACACAGTACTGTCCGCACACACTACTCAAGGGTCCTTGTAATCTTTGAGTATTCCAACGCCACACTGTAGTAGATACGTCCATGAATTTCACCAAATCGGGATGTAGGGGTGCAAGTCCGTAGGAATCAAAGTATTCGCCTTGGCCTAGGTGTCCACGTACACAGCTACCCAATGTTCACCGGGTCGAGACCCCGGGTCTGTATTCAGGATTAGGCTGCTGGGGTGGTGGAGTGGGTGGGAAACACATTGCGTGGAAACACACCTCGAAAGGGGACCTTAGGATCTCGCTGGAGTATGGCCATCAGCTGCTCTGTATCCATGACTCTAGTTGGCGTAGTCACACAGCACGTTTCTTTGCTGATCCACGCTGATGACGTTATCAAACTCGGCGTAGCAAATCACGTTAATGGTCTGGGCTAGACCGACGGCAAACCGCAGTTCCAACCGTAGGTTTCCTTTCTTGAGCAAGGCCAGTTGATGATCGTGTTCCAAGGTAGGGGTGAGGTCGAAGGCGAACAACGTGTACCCGCGGTAAAAGTCTCGTCGAGTGATGGCATTTCCTTCGTCCTGGTTGTTTTGTCCTGTGGCTGTAAACAGGTTCAGGTAGCTCCGCACATAGTTTTGGTTACCAAAATCCGGTTGTAATGGTCGGGCTGGAATTTGATGGCCAGCCACGTGCAGTGCCCAAAAGTTCAGGTTGAAATGTTGAAAGGCGATCGGATTCTCATCCCACGCTCCATTGAAAGCGGTGTTGGTCACACACGCTATGGTAACACGTTTAGGGAGATCCCCTAGAAATAAATTTTCACGATTGGCCATCATCGTACCTGTTGGCACAGAGAACACCTTGGTCTGTACGCGTCGGATGGGGTACAGGGCTGGTTTTTTCGATAAGGCTTCCATGTGACTCACCAACACGCCATGTTGCAAATTCACCGTACGCACAAACAGGGCTGCATCTTCTAGGACGATCTTGTAATTGGGGGCCTCTCCAGCGGCCATCAAGGCGAACGCAGGTATGGAACGGATCAACTTGATCTTGATGGATACACCGTTCATCATGTAGCGGTCTTGCAGGAACAGATCGGCGTGCAGTCGTCCCATCATATCGATGGACCTGCTAGTGGCTGCTAGGTTTTTGCGCGCGGCGAATCCCTTATTGGCAGCGAGCACGCTATTCTTGGATCCGGGTGTATCCTTGTAGTACAGCGAGGCTTGCAAGTGTGTTTTTTTGGCATCATTGCCGTACGACAACAGCGTCTCCATGTAGGCTCGGTACGGGTACGTATTGGTGGACGTACTGATGAGTTTATCGCTCAGACTCATATCCACCTGTTGGAACAAGGAGTGCAGCCAAAGATTCACCGGGCCTACTACCGCATCGTCCGCTAGGTCGGCCCCGGCTGCGTCCACTATTTTGGCTTTCACGTACAAGTAGGTGTGGGCTAAATCCAGGTAGGCCGTATCTTTGTTTTCAATGGTAAATTCCACAGATCCCGTCCCCGTCAGGCTAGCCAGGGGTCGATGTTCTACCCAACGTCCTTCGGCTACACTGGTCTGGGTGGGTGGAATAGTCCACAAATCCAATTCACTGTTGGTAGACGGACACGACTCGGAGTGAATGAATGCCATTATGCGAAGATGTCTCTCCTACTACTCTTCTTCTTCTTCTTGGTCTTATTCCTCGGGGGTGTGCGTCGTCGGTGTGTTGGACGTCGAATGACTCTTCGCTGTGTCCGTGGTTGTCTTTTAAGGGCTTTGGCGATCAAGACGCTGCCTGCTTCTTTAGCCCGTCGTTTCAAGGCTTGTCGGGGTGCTGTACCTCCCATCACATCACCGGCCACGCGCAATCCACTGCGTACCGCTTGTTTGCCCACCGCTTTGACACCCCGTGTCACCAAGGGTAAGAACGTTTTCACAATGCTGCCCAGTATGTTTCCCAATCCGTGACCTCGTTGCATGCGTGCACCGCTAAATATGGGCAAGCCTCCTCCCGTTTGTTTCTTGTAGTAGTCGGCATAGCTAGGCGTATGGCATTGGTAAGGCACGTACATTATACGAAGTGAGGAGAACGGGCTTGTCGGAAAGGAAGTGTCAGCACCACTTTCCCTCGTTCGAATGCGACCGTGTGTCCCGTGTCATCTCTTATATCCACCATGATCGTGTTGATATCCGTATGTCGTACGGGGAGGTAGAGTATATGGTTGAAACTCTGGTTGACTTGATTGCCATACGTCTTGCTAATGGGGACCCCCCGTAACAGAGGTGTGTTCACATCGCCCACAATATGGCTGTCCACTGCGTCCGAGTAGACGTAGAGTCCGTACATGCCTACTTTCATATCCATCACAACGTCACCGTTGTCGGTGGTGGGTCCCGTGTAGACGCTGTAATTACAAGCGTCTAGTCCGTCACCCATAATCCAGCCGTCGTCCATTAGAGAATATCCGCGTCCATAATCCAAAGACCTATTCCATTTCCATATAACAGTATTAGCACCAAATTCAAAAAGACAAAAGTATACATAAACGTAGGCTTGTTTCCTGCAAGAGAGAAGCGGTCAACAATTTTCAATGATGCCGGCAAGACATCATGATGTTCCAAAATATCAAATCCGTATCGCTGATCAGTATTCTTAATCCATAATATTCGTTATAGAGTCGTCATCTAAAAATGATGTACCTCAGCCACGCTTTGATTGTGACTGTTCATATGAGTACCATGAGGATCTTGAAGTACATGGGCTCATACGGCCCCTAGCCCCGGGTTAAGCGGAATTAGACCTAACATTTGCTGTAGTGTAGGACTGAGTTTCACAGCCACGTTAGGGCTCAGCAGGATACAGGACTTGTCGTTGTGTGGGTTGACAGCCAAGATCACGTGATTCTTGAAGGGATAGGCTATCAGGGGTTTTGAACTATTCGTGGCCTTCCGTAGAGACTTGTACTCCAACAAGGAGAGGAGACCCTCTATGAACTTCTGGGGCGTATCGTATTGGCCTTCGGGGAGAATCAGTTTGGTTACTTTGCCTTCGTAGGTGACGTCGTACCATACTTCTTGGGCTCGTACGTTGTACCATGAGTAAGGGTACTGAATATCCACCAGTCCACATTCCCACCGGCCAGGTAAATGTAACGGTTGTGGTAATTGAGTGACATACTTGGCCAAGGTGTTGTCAGGAAACACATCGAGTGAACTATTACTGGGCAACGTCAGGTAAAACATGACGACTGAGTTGTTCTGCCTTCTGCATCGCGTTTTTATAGGGGTGCCCTAGTAGGGTTCCCAGGCCTTGGGCGCCTTACCTCGGCGTTGTGATCGTCGCGGTGACTTAGATCTGGTACGTCCCCGTCGTCGTTGTGGTGTTTTGGGCGGTGACATGGGGGTCCAAGAAGAGGAGTGTGGTGGTGGTTGGTGTCGGGTCGATTGCTGCATAAAGGCCCAACGGTTAGGATTCCCTACCAATTCTTGAGGGGTGTGTGTGTCTTTTAACCCCTGAGCAAAGGCTTCCCAGCCCGGTGGATTAGAGTGTTTGCGAGAACGTACCATATCGTTGATCAAATCGGTCATATGACACCCCGGCACCACTTGGTTTCGAATCAGCAGTTTTCCTTTTCTGTTTCACCCGGTCCAACAATAAACGCGCCTTGGTCTTGAAGGCTTTAGGCACACTGGCCAACACTTCCTCTTCCAGCTCAGGTGAGGGTGGCGGCGGTGTGAGTGTGGGCGTTGCGGGTAGTTGTGGGAGTGGTGTACTACTACTACTCCCTCTATATTGATCCATAAACGTCTTGTACCGGTTCAGCGTATGATGGTAGAGTTGAATTTTCTCGTGATCGGGTAGTCGACGTTGGAGTATACTATTCATCTCTTCATCCAGAGACTGGAGTTGTTGCACTGTGGCAGGCGCGGGATAGGGTGATTGCAGACTCTGTAACAGTCGAGGTTCGACCAGCATCATTTTTTTCGTATGTTCCATGTTAGCGTCCCAAGATGGAGCCTAGTAACGGTCCCAGTACAGTAGCGGCTAAGGGTGCGAGGAGTGCGCCGAGAAATCCACCTCGCTGTAACACCTGTTTCTTTTTCTTGACACTACCCGTCTTCTTCACCAACGTTCGGAGACCCGCCTTGTGCCGTTGCAATTTCCCTTTCTGCAGAGGACTGAGCGGAACATTGCCTTTTAACACATTATGCGCCACTTCACACAAACACCGTACCAAGTCGGGATCCGCGCCGCGCACCAGGGCCCGGCCCACCTCCGGTGGCGCGCTGCGTAATACGCGGAGGGCCGGCGCGTGCTTGCGTATCCTTGCAGACATGATCAGGAAGTGACGGCTAGAGTGGGTTGTCTTCTTCTTTTATTTGGGTGTGTACACCGTCTGCACCTCTCCGGGAAAAATGTGGGTGCGCAATCGAAGGGTCGAGGGGGTGTCTTGTTTCAAGTCGATGAGTAGATACCCGTGAGCTCCTTGGGTAGCATCTTCAAAGGCTTCTCGTACAAAGGCCGTGTTTTTAGGGTACATCTGTTGGGCCAGGTGCATAATTTAGGAAGCGTCTCTGGGGTTTTTGAATAACACCACATACTGAGCATTCAAACTAATGTTCCTGTGCTCTTTGTGCTTACTGAAGAGATTCTGCACGATGTAGATGATGCTCAACCGACGATGATGGCTTCCTTTGGTAAAGAGACGGGTGATTCGACTGTCCGTTTCCGTCATGAGATCGTCCACCACGACCAACGTGTCTTCTGGGATGTCGTCAGGGGGTAAGCCTTCCACTAAGGTGAGTCCCGAGAGACGTCCCAGTTCCTCGTACGCTGGTTGCCAAGCTCCATAACACCACAGGATGCGAGGTACGGAAGGTGAAATGAGGGCTGACCCGTGTTGGATGAGGCGTTGAACGAAGTGTGTTTTTTCCGACCCTGTCGGTCCAGCGATGAGACACGTGAAAGGATGCTGCCACCGAGGATCCATAGTTTTTATGAGGGTGATTTAGGGTTCGGATCCCACCGGGGGCTCGTAGTGGAACGGTGGGTACCGTTGCTGTGGTAAACGTGATTCACGGGAGTCCACTCTAAATGTTTTTAGCGTCGTGGGTGGTGTACTGGGTGAAGGGTGTCTCAGGGTAGACGGAGGCTGGTGATCAGGTCGAGTCGTAGTAGTAGTAGTAGTACGGGGCGTCGTATATGGGTGTCTCTGGGTTGATACGACGGGAGGCTGGCGGTGAGGTGACGTCGTGGATGGGGTCGGCCGCGTCGTAGGAGTCGTAGTGGTGGTGGTAGAAGATGGCGTAGGAGTCGGAGTGGTGGTGGTGGTGGTGGTGGATGATTGAGGTGGAATTGTTGGACGAAGGGTGTTGAAACAGGATATCACGTACGCCAAATCGCAGAACACGCCTCCAAATAAGGTACCCAGAAGCACTACTAGACACACTACAGTACCGACTTGTGCTTTTCGAGTCCGTAACAGTAAGGGTAGATGTGCACTATCCATGGTACAACCCTACACTGAAGGATGGATGTGATAGGCGTTAGAATTTATAGGCGTTTCATGTCACGGCCTGACACCTAGGAATTAAACGAACGGGGCCAACCTTGCCATTTGACGAAATGATAGGGGATGCCACGTCGACGTTCCGTTTTCAAAATCTTTTCCACCGTGTAGTAGTCTTTCGGTGTTTTCACGACGGGTTGTGATTCTGCCTCAGAAAACGTGCCTTGCAGTGTTTCTCCTTGTAGATCTTCCAGTTGATAGACGTGTGGCTGTCGAGGTTTATGGCGAACGATGACAAAGTGCTCGTCACTGCAGTTGGGCAAGTAACTTTTCTCAAACTGTCCTTTCACTTTACTGATCCGTACCAGCGTACCACGCACTTAATGTTCGTTGCGTTCTGTCACATCGAGGGGAGCTCGCTGGATACTGCGATGATAGGCTCGATTGTACCCTTGGACCAGTTGAGGTAGTACATCGATGTACCGTCGGGTGTTTTGGGCAGTAAAATACTTGTACATTCGTCCTTTGAAGGTCCGATTGAATCGTTCCACCACAGAGGCTTTGGTCTCGTTGTACGTATGGAAGAAAAATACCTTCTGTTTCTTAAGAAAGGCTTGAAAGGGTCGGTTGAGAAATTCTGTGCCTTCATCCGTTTGCAAATAGAGGGGTTTGCGCTTGAAAATCTGCTGGAACGCCCGTACCAGATTCTCTCCTGTTTTGGTGCGAATGGGTAGTACCCATGCGTACTTGGATAAAATATCGATACAGGTCAACATGTACCGATGTCCATCATTGTGAGGTGCAAATCGACTCATATCCACTAAATCAGCCTGCCATTGTGCGTCTATGCCTCCTACGATGACTCGGTTACGGCGAAAATGTCGTCGGGCTGCTCGATGTAAACTATAAGTGTCTTGGGTTTTTAACCAATCTCGAACTTCGGTTCGACTGATGCCTTGGGAATGGGCAGCTCGAGCGAGCGCTCCCACAGCGCTATACGCGGCTGGACTGGTAGGGTTGTAATACAAATCGGTTAACACCTTGTTCACTCTAGATGCCGACCCTTTTCCCTTTCGGGACCCCCTCATCGGGGTGCCTGTCTTCCTACCCCTCATCGGGGTGCCCCTGGGTCCCCGTCCGGATGTGGTGTGTTCGCTTCATGAGGTGACACTGACACTCTAGCCTCTGTGCACCCTATAGATATAGTACTTTTCCTGGGGAGTTCCAAGGCTGTATCGGTTTCATGTAGTTGTTCATGGGGTTCAGCCAGCGCGTCCTCCATAGCACGCGCCCATCCCAACTGGTCTGATGATCGCTCGTCCGGTGTAAACAGCTGGTCCACAATAGGCACCACTTTCTCCAAGGCTGACCACAGATCGGGGACTAGGGTGAAGCCTCGCGTAGGGTCTTGGTAGCGGCCCAGGCGTAGGAAGAAAGGTGCACGGTATACGTAGATGGCATTGTCTATGTGGATGAGGTGTCCGTCGAGCTCACCGCTCAACACCCGTTTAAATTTGGTCCAGCCGTCACGAGGTAGCGTCACCGTATTCGATACGGTCTCAGCGGGCGACCAGCAAATATCTCCACGGTCTTCCACCAGGGTGACTTTATCTTCATAGACGTGTAACCCCACCTGGGGTGTAAGGGGCAGGATGGATCGTAGATCGGGTGACATGCTTGCTCCAATGTCGAACGGTGAATGAAACACACTCTGTCTCACCCTGGTATTTATAGTGTCAATACCAGGTGGGTACAGACTGAGTCGTACTATTCTGTGAGGGGGTCCTGTAGAGATAGTACTGCATCGACCATGGGGACGACTTGTTCCAAAGCCGTCCATAGATCGGGGTCCAGAGTAAAACCACCTCGCTTGAGACAAAGGAGTCGAGCAAAATAGGGACCACGGAAAATGTAGACGTCGTCACACAGGTGAATGCTATCACCGTCGAGGTCACCCCATAACACCCGTTTCAAGGTAGTCCAGCCTTCCGGGGATAAAGAGACACGCGCTGGTTCAGACGTACACCAACACCTACTGTCGTCATCGATGAGCTCCACGCGTTGGGGATACAACAATAGGGTGCAGTCCGGTGTAAGAGTGCGGGTAGCTACAGAGTGCGCCTGGGGGTGGAGTACGTCGTGGACGTCGGTGATAATAGCTTTCAGCGACCGCCATAATGCCGGACGGAGTAGGATAGAGGCACCACCACACTGTTCTAACCGGGGAAAAAAGGATCATCTCTACCACTTCGTAGGTAGACACCGACTCCCACGTGCATGAAATCGACTTCGGGCTCTTTTCCCTGTAACAACCGTGTCAATAGAGTCCATCCTGCTAGGGTTAAACATAGCTTCACCTCTCGGGGATGTTCTTCGATGAGCTGCAATTCATGGTCATAGACGATGAGGATGACGTCAGGCGTGAGTTGGAAGAAGGCAAGCTCCGCTCCGTGCGCTGCCATAGTGGTGAATGACAAAACACCGACGAGGCAAATGTGTATATATCGATTCTTGTCCTTCGTGAAAGTCCGTGATGACTCGTGAGTAAAAACCCCTAGTCCGTAGCCGTACACGTTATAGGTGCGCACCTCTCTCTATCCGTACCCGTATACGCTATAGTTTTTATTCCGCCCTCACCCTTCGTGAAAGTCCGTGATGACTCGTGAGTAAAAACCCCTAGTCCGTAGCCGTACACGTTATAGGTTTTTTTTCGCACCTCTCTCTCTCTATCCGTACCCGTATACGTTATAGTTTTTATTCCACCCTCACCCTTCGTGAAAGTCCGTGATGATTCGGGCTGTAATGTTATCTGCAATCATTTAACCTGGGAATTGGCCATAGACGAATTTTCGTGCAAAATATGTGGATTGAGAGTTAACCCAGGAAGGGTGGTCGCACGCACCTCGGCGTAGGCACCAATCAGCGATGTGTACATCGACTCTCATGTTATTAATACACGCAATCATTTAACAGGGAAATTTCCACTAGACGAATTTCGTGCAAAATGACGGGATTCTGGCGTAACCCAGGAAGGGTGGGGCCCCCACTATTGGCCAATGAGCAGACCCGAATAAGAGCCAATGAGCTATCTCTAAAAAGAGCCAATCAGCTATCCCTAAAAAGAACCAATGAAGCCAGTATCACCGAGGTTGAAACAGCCAATGAAAATCACCTGTATGTCAGTATAAAGCCAGCTGGAGCGTGGTGAGCGGCATTCCAAAACCTTTCACCGTACTGTGAAGACGTACATGTATACATATTGAAGAAGAAGATGAACAACCGCGTGGCCAAGATGTCCACAACAAAGGCTTCGGGAAGAATGGTCGAAATACAGCGGGAGATTGCCCGGCGACAAAGTGAGGCCATGGTGAAAGCTGTAAAGGACTTTTGGCTGAAAGAAATTAGAGGATGGTGCCGGCACATCGACAACAACAACAACAACGTCAATCCGGGGGCAGCACAGAATCTCCGTGCCCTGATCATGACCGCAAGAACAGTGGGCGACGAGGCCTGGTTGGTCCATCTGAAAAACGCCATGGAGGAATTGCACGCACCACCACCACCACCAACACAACAACAACAACAGCAAGTCCAGCCAGAATTTGTGGATATCGGAGAAATACCACCAGCGCGCTTCATACAAGACATGCCCATTTCTGTGCACCATGATGAGGGACAACAACACCGGTACACGTTGGAGCCATACAGATATTTTTCCGTCAGCGATATATGAGTAGACAGGAAAACTCACCCTGAAGAAAACAGGGCCAACAAATTGACTTCAACGGCTCTTTTCAGGCCCAACAAATTGCTGTCGAAAGAGAACTTCTAACTTGGCACATTCAATTCAAATCACAGGTCCTACATCATGTCCTCTATATTCTATAGTATTACCAAACTCCAACACCAAAAAACAATCCCTTCCCCGTCAACGGCCCTTTTCAGGGCCAATCCCTTACTTCCAACACACAGGGTTTTTTTTCTCAGTGTTTTAGGGCTAACCCATGCAAAAATTTGGTGCAAAATGAGCGGAATGATTGCAGATAACATTACAGCCCGAATCATCACGGACTTTCACGAAGGGTGAGGGTGGAATAAAAACTATAACGTATACGGATACGGATAGAGAGAGAGAGGGGTTCGAAAAAAAACCTATAACGTGTACGGCTACGGACTAGGCGTTTTTACATTTTAACATGGCAAATTTAGACTAGGTGAATTTGGTGTAAAATGAAGGGATTCTGTCGTGACCCAGAATGCATTGGGGTAATATTATAAAGATAGAAATGGACTTTAACCTGGAGATTGATGTGTTATTTACCTATTGTTACCTAGGTATGTGTGCATGTGCAGGAGTTGGTGTTATTTTTTTTATTTTGTGCTTTTGAGTTAACAAGTTTTCTCTTTCGGAAAGATGGGTTGGCCCTGAAAAGGGCCTTTGAAAGATGTAAGGGATTACATCGTTGGGGACAGGTGGGATTGTCTTCTCACAGTACACACCGGCATGTCAACGCTATGAGTTTACACACTAGGGGGTTGTAATCGCCCGGAAGCTCTGGTAATCGGGCATGTCGGTGTATACAGGCTATACACAAGGCTTGATGTTTCTCCTTGTAGATCTTCCAGTTGATAGACGTGTGGCTGTCGAGGTTTATGGCGAACGATGACAAAGTGCTCGTCATTGCAGTTGGGCAAGTATCTTTTCTCAAATTGTCCTTTCACTTTACTGATCCGTACCACATCTCCGCGTTTGTAACGGGGTGACGTGAGTGGTGGTGGACTGGGTGAGTACAGCGTACCACGCACTTAATGTTCGTTGCGTTCTGTCACATCGAGGGGAGCTCGCTGGATACTGGGATGATAGGCTCGATTGTACCCTTGGACCAGTTGAGGTAGTACATCGATGTACCGTCGGGTGTTTTGGGCAGTAAAATACTTGTACATTCGTCCTTTGAAGGTCCGATTGAATCGTTCCACCACAGAGGCTTTGGTCTCGTTGTACGTATGGAAGAAAAATACCTTCTGTTTCTTAAGAAAGGCTTGAAAGGGTCGGTTGAGAAATTCTGTGCCTTCATCCGTTTGCAAATAGAGGGGTTTGCGTCCCGTCTTGAAAATCTGCTGGAACGCCCGTACCAGATTCTCTCCTGTTTTGGTGCGAATAGGTAGTACCCATGCGTACTTGGAT